>JAOTRH010179986.1:0-12041 GCA_034768845.1 Heliamphora exappendiculata | reverse complement strand
GGGGGGAGGAGAGAGGGAGGGAGAAAAAGTAAGAAACTGAAACAAGTTACTAGCTAATTCTTCCAGATATTTTTTTTACTCTCTTTTTTGGAATAGTAAAGTATTCATCAAGGAAAATTTCACAAAAGAGAGGAAGATGAAGATATGCTGATGATGGGCAGAATACATTAATTAATGATGCCACCATACTATAATATTCACACTGAATTTTAATCAACAAGCATTCCCACTCTTGTAAAACAGCAAATTATACAAGAATCAACAAATGCTTTAGTGTTCATTTCATAGGACAACAGCAAAAGTTTAAATGGTTCCTTGAGCTCAAGGTCAACATTACATAGCTTCAACAATCAAGATGTTGGACAAGTTTTTTGTATCTCATCGCAACAAAACCAACCTAGCTTAACATTGATGATTTTCCCTAAATTTAACATCGCAACAAAACCAAACCAGCTTAACATTGATGATTTTCCCTAACTTTTTAATTGACACAGTTGAGTTTCAGAAGGGACATGAAGCAGAACGATGCTGTCCCATGGTTTTTACTTGGATCAGTATTGATCTTGGTACTTGTGTAACTGAATTATCATTTTACACACAAGCATATATGAAGCTTGCCAAAGTAATGGGTACATTTTCCAACTAGGTATAAATTGCTAACGATTCGTAAGTCTAAGTATGAATCCTGTAATGCCATTTCACTCTACATAGGCGAAATTCCAATTACCAAGATGCCAGAACTTTTTCCATACTATCCTGACCCATGGCTTCCTGGTTTTTCTCTCATCCTTAAAAACCCTTTGTCATATTGCACCTTACTGCAATTGAAATTTCACAAATACAAACTTGATGCCGGACAACTAGAAAATTGTAAACAAATAAAAGAAAATGACCCAAATTAAAAAATACAGAAAAGAAAGGGCAAACTCAAAAGAAGAAAAAAAAAGTCTTGATCCCAATATCAAGATTCAACTCATACAACTCAACATCAAAGTCTCCCTAAACCTATTACATAGTGGCCTATCTATAGGCATTCAAGAAAATTCTAATTAAAGTACCTAAAAATAAAATATTCCAATTTAGAAAATTCTAATTAAAGTTACGAAATTTAAAAGATTTCACTAAAATCAAAATATAAAATATTACTAAAATTACTAAATTTCTAAATCTTGAAATTTCTTCATCCTATGCCTTCTAATTCCCCATCATTTTTACTTGGCTCAAAAAAACTCTCCTCCAAAGACTTATAAATATAAAGTATTACATGAAATAAAGCTCTTATTGGCAAAGCACCTCTTCAACTATAATAGCATGTGATCGGTAAAAAACTTTGTCTAGAAGATTGTAATGAGCAACTCCATGAAATGATTAAGTTAAGGGATACACAAAAGCCGAAATTGAGAACGAAGCCACGTTTGTATCAACACCACCAAACAAAACAAGAGGCATTGAAGTACCCGGATCAAGTACCATGTCATCCATATGAAACATTGGACCAATATTTAAATTCAAAGCAAAATCAATAAAATGCACATGTGGTCCACATTCAAGAATGGCTGGAATATGCCCGATTTGATAACATGAAATATTTGATTGGGCTAGATATCTGCGTCACTAAAGTAACAAGAAAACTCTAATATTAAAGATAATTAAAAGTATCATTTATGTACTACTATTATCAGGTGGAGGAACATGCAAAGCAATAAGATCAATTGATTAGGAAGAGGAATAATCAACAGAAAGGTGCTCACGTTTTCTTCAAATGAGATCTTGATTTATTTGTTTATTTTTTAAATTGAGAATACATAAAATCGTGGACTCTTTAGCAAAATTTTACTAATCCTCCAATGAATAAAAATATTCATCTCAATTTTCTAGAGAGAATAGTACCTTTCTCGAAATCTAAGGAACTTGTGGATGCTCCAATACTTACGGTATATCCTCAAAGCAAGAATTGAAGCTCTCCAAATTTGTGTTGCTCAAAAAAAATTTTTTTTTTTTTGTTGCTCAAAAGAGGTTTTTTTTTTGGTTTTTTGCTACTGTGTTTTTTTTTTACTGGACCGAATTTGGGGTGGGTTTCAAAGTAGACAAAAAGGAATGATAAAAAGAATTGGACTTGGGCTTTTTGTTTTCGTTTGTGGCTCGGGCAAGTAGCTGTGTTGAAAAGTGGACTGAGCTGTAATACAGGCTAGGTCTAGAAATTTAAGAAATTGGCTGAAGTGGGGTGATGTGGTTTAGGGTATTAGTTTTAGGGTTAGGGTTAAAGCTTTTGCTTTGGCAGACTAAGGCGTGAGTGGCAGCGACTCAGCGCAACGGCATGGGCGGCGGCAGCACCGATGGCGATGGCAATGGCGGCGGGGTTGGCAGCACAGGACGATGGCAGCAGCGGCGGCTTTGAACGTGAGGTGAAAGAGATGCGTCTCCAGGGCTTACGGAGGTAGCAACGGCACCAAGGTGAAGCAACGGTGGCGGCACGAGGAGGCAGAGGCATGAACGATGGTGGTGGCGGCGCAAAGTCTGTGATCGATCGTTGCCAATGGTTCGCAACTACTAGGGTTCCAATGGCCTCGATTGTGACGGCTATGACTTCAACGAAGGTCAGCACAAAAAGGAAATGAATTGAATTTTTGCTCTAATACCACTTGATGCAGATGACCGACAAAATTAAGAACAAATAAAAGAAAATGACCCAAATAAAATAAATAAATAAAATAAATGCCACACTCAAAAGAAAATAAAAATTCTCGATCCCAATATCAAGATTCAACTCATTCAACTCAATATCAAAGTCTTTGTAAACTTATTACATAATGGCCTAATTATAGGCAGTCAAGCAAACCCTAATAAAAGTTACTAACAATAAAAGATTCCAATTTAGAAAATTATAATTAAAGTTATTAAATTTAACAAAGTTCACTAAAATCAAAATATAGAATATTACTAAAATTATAAATTTTTAAATCTTGAAAATATCTTCATCTTATACGTTCTCGTTCTCTATCAAAAATATATTCATAAGAGAGTCCAATCCGGCAGTGCCATCTAGCGTCGGGCAATCAAGAAACTAGGAAAATACTAGAAAATAAGTTGTAGTTCTCCATCTCATCCATGAATAACTCTAACATTTCTAATATGTCTACTTGCCTTTCAAATATTCAATTCAAACCCAAATTTTGCGGTTACATTGGACCACTCACTCAAAAAAATGTCAACGAGACAAAAAACATTTGGCATTGGTGACTTCTGATGTAAATAACTCCATTGTTCAAAGTACTCAAGTAAGGTAATGTTAATATGACAAAGACTCAATCCTACCACTTTTGAGTTTGAATTTTTACAAGAAAATAATACAAAACTATTTGATCTTAACTCAAACCCCAAAAATCTCCGGGGTGACATGCATTGGTAGTTGATTTAAAAGACCGACATTCATCTATGTGTGGAGAAGATAACAAGAGCAAGCTAGCCTTGCATGATGTTGTTGATGGCACATAACACAAATTAACCTTGCCTTTGATTGGCTACTTCTATCTTGTTCAGCCTTTTGCTCTATCTAGGACACTATATCATATTTTATCATGTCTTTCCTCACCATTTTACTGCACATTCTTCTTGGCTGAATTGGTTATGCGGCGGCTTGAAATAAAGCACCCCGTTCCCGAGTGATTGTTGTTGTGACAGACTGCATATGACAAAATCATTCCACTTGAATTCCAGAATTGGTCCACAACTGATGACACATTTATTCTTCCAGATGCTATCTGTTCTTATGTTCAGCCATCCAACTCCACGCTACCATTAGGTTACCGGCTAAATTTTTTTACATGCCTAAACTAATTCGCTATCAGTCAAAATTTTTACAAGGCCAAACTAATTGCAAACGCTTACGAGTATCTCTTTCTAAATTCTAACTTACTGTATAAATCTACTCCAATATCACCTTTCATATTGCTTTTCAGCCATCTCAGCTATCTTTTTCCACTGTTAACTCCTCCAAATTATCCATCCCCTTTTGATGCACATGCGCTATTCATTCCCAACAGATCCACAAGCACTATGAACAGAACTTTATTACAGGTGCCCTCTATATTAATAAAGTCCATATGACCTTAAGCCAAGGATTGGTGACTACATGGTTTCTGGGTTATTTCGAGGAGATATGGATTTTGCATCATATTATATATACATATGTTCACACACGTAAATTTGTGTGTATATTATATAATAAAATAATTCATACTTTTCAAAAATGTCTTGCATGGCAAAAATGTCTTGTACGGCTAAAATGTCTGGCGTGTCATTCTCTCTCTCTCTCTCTACACACAAATCCATACTAGAAGGGTGGCTCACGTGTGCAGTTTTTTTTTTTTTTGAATAACTAGAAAGTAGTTATTGTCTTAAAGTTTTACAAATTTTACCTCTTTAGCTAATAAAGGATGTGGTAGTTAAATTGTGGGCAATTTTGGAACCAAAATTATATGACAGGAATTCAAAACGTGTGGATTCCCTTTATAGATAGGATAGATATATTAAAAATCTATACAATAAAATAGCTCTTTTTTTAAAAAAAAATGTTCTATATTAATATAAAATGTTTTACATGGCTAAAATGTTCCATGTGACGCTCTCTTTTTACGCACAAATCCACACGTGTATAAATATAGTTTCCCGTTCTCTCATTCACTCACTCTCTACGCATTTCTTGAGCCTCTCTTATTTTTCCATCAATTCATTTTTCACCGCTTTTTTGCCTAAATTTGAAATCGAAAAACACACCTCGAAAGCTAGAAATAGACAAGTTAAGAAGTGCACAAGATGGAATAAAAAATTTTAATGTTACTTTAAATGACTGATTGTAAAGGGAGGAAAGAAATGTGTTGGTACAATCTATTCTCTTTTTTCCATAAAAATCCACTACGAATATTTATGTTAATTTCTTTTCTTTTGTGTATATATAAAAGAGGTGGGGAAGGAAGGTACCCTGTTTTCTGTTCCAGTATAGTGGGAAATTGCATCTTCAAGTATGTGCAAGTGCAAATCACCAAAAGCACCACCGTCAGGAAAGAATGGAAATTGAAAAGCGCCGACTGCGATTTAAAGAAAGAAACGAAACAAGGCATGAACCAACTCACCATTAACGCTTGAATTTCGCATCTTCGACATTGGATTCACAAGAAGGAACAACAACGATTATGATAATTTTAATAAGAATAATCAGTCAGCCATTTATGATTACCATATCTTCTGATTCGCCTTCAACTAAGCGTTCTTCTTTCTCTCTATCCTTTCTCTCAAAGCTTCCTTTAAGATCTACGGAGAAGATGATTAAAGCGAAGAGCAAACCCCATGCGAAACATCAAATTCAGAAAACGACTGATCGAAAAGAGAGAGAGAGAGAGAGAGAGAGAGAGAGAGAGAGAGAGAGAGAGAGAAACAAATGGCCGAAGAGGACGTACTTTTTGGAGGTCGATCGAAGGTTGAGGCCAAGGGGTCGATGGATCAGGAAGTGGAGGAATAGGAACAAGGAAAGCCCTTCTAGAGCAATTAAGGGTCACCCACAGGGTGGCAACCGGGCGGGTTGGAGGGCGGGGTGTACTCTCTTCTGCACCCGCACCCGTATCCCCACCCGTTTTATTAGTGGGGTGATAATGAAAAAAAACTATGTTAATAATAATAATAATAATAATAATAGGGTGACAACCGAGCGGGACGTAATAAAAATTATATTTTTAAAAAAAATATTAATACTAATAATAATAATATAATAAGATATTAAAATATTAATATTAATTAATAATTAAAATTAAAATTAAATAAAAATAAAATATTAAAAATAAGTATAATATTTTTATATTTTTATTCTATTATATTGTTAAAAAATAAAATTTATATCTATATTTATATATTAAATATATTTAATTTATTTAATCGGAGAGAGGAGCAGAGATTGCAAATACTACTTCCTACCTATTATTTAACCGGTGTAGGAAAAATTCATACGAAACCGAGCAAGAGAAACAAAAATAGAACGGAATGAGTAAAATTGTCATTCCTAATCATCCAAGTCACAGCGTCATTTTGTATTTTAATTAAAATTTTATAATCTAGTTTGAATTATTTATTATTTTAAATTTGTTGCGTAAATAAATTTTGTATATTTAAGATAAATTATATATCATTATTTATATTAATATTTGTGTCACACGCTATGCATGTGCAAAAATATTATTAAATAAGAAGAGGGGAAGAGAGAGGTGCATATTTTGATGATAAAAAACAAAAATATTGTTAAATAAAAAAATGGGAGAAGAGAGAGGTATAGATTTTGATGATAACAAATACTATAATGATTACGCAAAATTAAATTAAGATTTTAGAATTTCAAATAAAAAAAACTTGAATAGAGATGGAGTGCATAATTTCTAAAAAATTTAAAATTGTGACCGTAAAAACTTTTGTAGTGGTTACGAAATACATGAATAAGTATAAGAATAAGCGACACCAAGTAAAATATTTACTTTATATTATGCTATAGGGTTCAGGGATCCTCCTCTCACCCAAGTGTATTTTACTTTATATTATGGTATAGGGTTCAGGGATCCTCCTCTCACCCAAGTCATAGTAGGAGTGTTGTTATAATTTTTTGGTTTTAATTTATATTTTATAATTTGATTGATTTTTGTTTATTATTTTAATATTCGATGAGTAATTAATTTGTGTAAAAAATCAGGTCAATTGAACATTAATAGTCTTATGATTGGTGTACATTTAACTTGTATTTTATTTTGAGCAAGGTATCCGACCTAGTGATTAAGGGACCATTTGATCTGCTTACTAAATCGGATTCCAATCTCGGCTCCCATATCTTCTGATAAAAAAAACTTACAATTTATTTTTAAAATCATATAAATTGGTTATTTTACTTGAAAATAAACATATTTCAATCATATGAATAATACTATCCGATTGGCTTAATTTTTACACAAATTAACTACTAATCAAATGTAAAATAATAAACGATTTAAATCAAATTCTAAATTCTAAATTCAAACTAAAAAAACCCTCATAGCACAACTTATGTGACCCAAGTCACAGAAAGAACCCCTTGCACTATAGTATAGATAATACAGATAAATAGTATATGTAATTGGACGAGATAAAAGACAAATAAGTTTGGACATTTATGCATATTTGGTCACAAAAATCATGCCCTCTACACAAATGTAAATTATAAAATCTATAAAACACATGTAATAATAGTAATGAATGATATTATTAAAAATTAACTGTGAATAATAATTATACATATTTGTTAAAGGTAATTGAATTTTAGTCATATTTTAGAAGTATGTAAGAGTTTTAGTTATATCAATCTTTTTTATTGGGTTTAGTCATTTTTATTTTTTTTTTAGATATTTTGGTATAATATGCCATTTATCAACTGGTGATGTATTTCTCTTTAAATGTGATTGTATTAATCAAAAATTAACCTAAAATCACGATAAAATGATAGTTCTTCTCTCTCACATGCCTGAATAGAAAAATATGCGAGGAAGAGACTAGGGAGAATTACTTGGGATTTCTTCATCCGCCGCCCCTCTTTCATCGCCTTCTGTTCGTCCTCCTCGGTAGCCCCTCCTTTGTCAGTTCCTCATCCTTTGCTGTTGCTCCTCTTCGTCATCCGCTCTGTCGTCGTCGCTTACAAATCAATCGGTGCCGGCCACTTCGTGCCACACCGACTTTTTAGATCTGGACCACCAACTCATATCTCGTCGTCGCCGTCGCTCCTTACGATTGCCGACCACCAAATCTAGATTATCGACTCCAGATCTCACCATCGCCACCGCTTGTTAACTCTGTCTCTCCCTCTCTTTTTTATTTATATGAGGTTTGATCCGCCACTTTTTCTCTAACATGGTGTTTCTGATTTACCACCGCCTCTCTCTTTTTTCACCAACAACAATAATTTTTTTGATACATATTTTCTATACGATCAATGTGTTATGTTACAATTATCAGTAGCAAATTCTTTGTTGAACAATTTTCAAAGCACTTATCTGTTGAACACTAATACAATTATCAGTTACATGTTATTACTAAATACACACAGCTCCCCTAAACCACTGATATATTTTAGCAAATTAAAACTATGCTATAAGAAGATATTGCAACAGATATTTAATACTGATAAATGTATCAGTGACATATGCGTAGTAAACTGGAGTTAAAATATATCGATAATTTATTTATTTATAAAAATATTTTCATTAACTATTCATAAATGTATCAGTGGTCACATTTGATTGCGATGAGTTGAAACATATATCAAAACTAATGATATTGTGAATTTAAAAATGTATCAAATTTATGTATATAGTGAAATAGTTTTGAAAATGTATTGTTTGTATGTGACTGTGTATCGTTTGTATACGTTATGGCGTCGACTGATTTCGCCCAGTAGAGAGAGAGGTTGCTTGATTTAAGAAATATGCTATATTCGATAAATATTTGAAAAGATTTCAAATTATGAGAGATGGAGAGAGAGAAATGTTGTTTGGCCTAAGGATACGCCATCATTGAAACTTTTTTAAAAAGATTTCAAATTATGACGGACAATATATTTAATAGAAGTATATTAGACATAATAAAATAATTTTAAACCTGATGGGACCTAATCTATTAAAAAAAAGTGTTGGAATTAAAGTTAGCACTATTATAAAAAAGGGAACTAAACCCAAAATTTTTCTATTTTTTTTTAACTTTGCTAATAAAATCATTGTAATATTTACTATCAACATATAAGTAAATTAAATTAGTTATATATTAATATATGCTAAATTAATCAGTTTATTAATGCTAGTGGTTGGCACACGCATGCCTGTACAAATATAAAAAAAGTTATAATTTTAAAATTAAATAATTAAAAAAATAATAGATATTTGGTAGAGAGAGAGAGAATATGCAGTTATATGTGAATTCTTTTAGAAAAAAAGAAAGTAGGGGAGATAAGAATAATTTGAGAATTTTAAAAAATTCACACTTCAAAATAGAGGAACACCAAATGCATAGTTTTCATTTATCTATACTCGCGGTCGGAGCATACGTAATGTGTGTATAAATTGAATTATGTTAAAAAAATATGATAATTTACACATAAAAAAATTGTTAATTCACATTACTATCAATTCATTTAAATATTTAATATATACTAGTGGTTGATACACGCATGCATGCGTGTGCAATTACATATTCAAAAATCAAAATAGTTTAAAAAAATTAAATAGTAAAATAGTTTAATTATTAAATTAAGAATATATATAATTTTAAAATTAAGTGATGAAGAAAATTTTTGATGAGTATTTTAAAGAAAACAAAAGGTAATTAAGGGTATTTTTGGTAACTAAAAATTTACATAACTTCACTTTAAAAGTGATACTAAATGGGTACTCTCACTTTATATATTAGTATAGATATGTTCTAGAAGCTCCAAACTCTCAATCCTAATTTCTAGAAGTTCCAAACTCCCAATCCTAATTTCTAAAATTTTGAATTAAAAATTATTTATAAAATATGTGATTGGCTAATAAATTTAAAATCAATTTTTTAAAATTTAAAATTTAAACATATAAGATTCCTATTTTAAAATTACTAAAACCGAATTTGGAAGGCCCTATATACTGTTTTTATCTTAGACGCCATTATAAGCTATCTTTGTAATTCCATATCTGTTTAATTCTGAATCATTCCATATTTATCTGATTCTGAAGGCCCTAGAATTATTTATCTTTCATCTAAGTTATTTTGATACAAATTTAAGGTTTCGTGCATATAACAGGTTTATATTAGCATATATACATATATATATATATATATATATATATATATATATATATTAATTAACGAAAATATGTTTTTAGTGAATAGCATGCTTACTTAAAAGTTTTAAAACTCAAATATTAATTTCTTAAAATTTTAAATTAAAAATTATTTATAAAATATTTAATTGGCTATCTATCAATATTAGCAAATCTTAATTTTCAATATTTTTAAATTGGTTTTCAAATCTTAATATATAAATTTGAATTGGTTTCCAAATAAATATATCCCCATTTTTATTTACGTTCAAAGTTTTAAATAGTAAATTTTAAAAGCAAATAACAAAACAAATTTGATGGTTGAGAAATAGACCACACGGGTCGGTTGATGGTGGTGATTATAATCACTTCCATTCTCTATTTAACCGATCCGTCCGCATATAATACTTATTACTTAATTATTTTTTATTTTATTGTTAATTTGTAACAAATAACTTATAATCTAATCATTAATCCGTAAAGTATAAATAGAAAGTAAAAATTAAAAATTTTAGGTCGCAATATCTCATACCAAAATGTATTTTTAATTTTTTTAATTTCAAAATATTTTTGATTTTAAATTTCTATAACAATGACTCAGTAGTTTCGTGAGACACTGCCCTATATTTATTTATTTATTTATCTTTTATTTGTTGTTTATTATCGTATATCATGAATGTATGATATTTGTTTTTATTAGTATTCAAATGTATCGTTAGAATATTTTTTTTGAATTTTTACATTAATATTTTGTTTAAACTGATGTAGTCTCTATTTTGATATTGAATTAATTAATATTTTAATAAAATATTTATTAATTTATTTTTTAAACTGTCAATCCATCCAATTCGCAATTGCAAAACTGTAAAAAAAAAAAACTAATCCATCGATTTTATAAAACGGATAGTTCGACGGTAAATTAAAATTTCTTATACTGTCATAAATAATTTAATTAATAAATTTTTACTTAATCTATACCGTGCCGATCTGCGTACACCCTCGACACTATATTGAAAGTCGTGAATACTTTTGGCCAAATGTTTTGAATACTCAAACTAAGGTAACTCATGTATTATGATTTTGGGTTGAACCGGTTAGCACTCTTTTTTTTTAATCTTCTTTTTCTATTAAAAAAAGAAAATATATATTCAAATGAAAATGGAGATTAAGATAGGCCAATTCTATTTTTACCCTCAATACAAAATTCACAACGTTCGGACACAGACATTTTCCTAGACTTTGGTGCACAAGTGCCAAAGCACTTGGCTTTCTTGGGTCATATCTTTAATTTTTTTTTTTTGTATTTTTGTATATTTTTTAAAGATTTTATCAGAACTTATTTTTTTTGTTTTGACTTTATTTTGAGAAAAAATTTATTCATTTAAAATAAATAATATAAAATCTAATTTATTTCACCTTATTTTTTGTATGCTCTAAATTTACCTTAAGTTTGGTGTAAATTTAATTTTAATGATTGTGTATTGTAATTAAAATAAGTACAATTCATTTATTTTATTTTGTGAGTACTTCTCAAATTATTTTGTAGTATATATAATAATATTTAAATTAGAGCTGCATATTAAATAATCTATTTTTCTTTAAAAAAAATTAAATAATCTAACTTATCAAATACTTCAAATCATCTATAAATAATTATTTAATGCACGTAAAAAAAAGAAATTGTATATCTTATTTAAGTTGGTTGTTAAGGAATATGAATACTATATATAAAATTTATATAATTATATTTGTGCATCAATTTTTAATATTTTTTTACTAAACATAAATGTGACCATTACACAGCATAATAAAAAATTATATAAGGATATTTTTATTTTTTTAATGTTATTAATTTAACAAATTATTTTATTAAACCAATATTATTTAATTATATAAATAGATCGATATGACGTTGCATAGCAGGGGCTTTATGCTAAGTAAGATGGTATAGATAAATGACTGCTATTATTTTCTTAATTGATTTTTATTTGTATACCAAAAAAATGATTTATAATTATTTTCGGTGTATCTAGTATTCTCGATAATTTAATATTTTTTTTTATTCCTCAAGAACAAGAAGTAAATGCAAACCAATTCAACAAGACCACAGAAATGCGGAGCTGGACCCTCTGTCTCCCATGGCCTCCCTTCGCAGGCTTCTTCCACTCCGCTCTTCCCTTCCCGTAC
>JAOTRH010179975.1:0-12041 GCA_034768845.1 Heliamphora exappendiculata | reverse complement strand
GAATTAAATAAAAAGTTAATTAGATTGCATTTGTCATGAAAGTTGTATTTACAACATTTGAAAGCAGCAAGTGATGGACAATCTACGTATCTATCGAGGAATTACTTGTAGATAGTGGGTTCCTTCCCATTTGAAACATTATCTAATACTTTGTAACTAATTTGAATAGTGTAAGATATTCATGTAATAAAAAAATATGACCCCTTCTCATATAATATATTGTTTCCACAGTTAGGGACGCCCCATTTTGTGCAATCTTATTATGTACAATTTATATTATATTTAATAAAAATATACTATCGACACTCCCATAATCTTTAAAATCTCTTCAAAATAAATTTTTTTACATGTGCATGTCTAAAAGTTCAAACTATTTTAAATCATTTCATAGATGATTTTGTTCAGACAAAAATTTTAATGTGTTTTTATTATCTTTATTAACTTCGTCACTTAAAATGATAATTCTACTTTCAACAATTATTTTTATGTAATTTTATAAAACTCATCTTAAATATCTTTATTTTAAATATTACATTTATTTACACAGAGCTAAAAAAAGGTATGAAAGTGACTCTATACAAAAATATTACAAAATAATGGTTGTTAATAGAATAAAACTAGCTGAATTTTTAGAATTTAAGATTGCTTTTGTTTATAATTGAATTTGTACTAAAAGAAAAGTATCTCATTGCAAAATGTTATTTATTTAAAGATCTATGTAAAGGAAGATTCATAAGCATCAATAAAGATTTTAGATTAGTAATTTTGTTTTTCTTGTTTTGATTTCTTTTGACCCCCCTCTAGTCATTTTTTTAATTCCATCATTATATCTATTAAATAATTAATTCTACAAAATGTGAAATGTACATTACAATAATACCTTATCATGACATTACTCATTGCGTGGAATCATGTATTCGCTTAATATGAATTTTGTGTATACAAATGTTGTAAAAAGGAGAGCTACCACTTATTGTTTGTAGAATAAATTTATCCTTACAAAGACACTCACTAATGTTTGCCGATAAATAAAATATATAATAAGAAACTATACTAAAAATAATTTTACAAATGTTATGCTGAAAATTACAACACTTAGTAATGGTATACTTGAGATTAAGACAACTTGAAAAGCTTAAACTAACCATCAATGTTTACAAGTATTTGAATAAGAAAGGATTTCTCTCCCTTTCTCTTTTCTTACTATTCTTCCAACTAGAAGAGGAGGTTCCATTATATAGAAGCATGTAGGTCATGTTTGATAATTTTGATCAAATTGTATATCATAAAAGAGGTAAGTAATACTGTGGGTTATACATTTTTTTTTAAAGAAAAATTACTAATAGAATTATCTTTTTTTCAAGACCTAAACCCCAACAAAATGATCCCGAAGATAAGAGAACATAGAAAGTTTTAGGAAAACTAAGATATCATCATCTTTTCAAACTAAACACCCTTTTTCAATCAAAAGAATTTTAATGTAAGGATAAATTATTGAAAAGATGACCTATGGGGCTTCAGTTAGAACATAAGTTCAACCCAATTAAAAAGGTTTAAAGGTGAAGGAGATACATCAATTTCAAAATGGGAATACAATTTGAAAACAACAAAAATCAGCCGCACAGATAGATCGCTCGAGCGATCTTTTGACCTCTCGATCGATCTGTTGCTATTTGTAGCTCCCCAACCCTGCAACATAGATTCCAAGGCTCCACAAAAACCGCTCGAGGGGTCAAAGGGTCTCTCGATCGGTCTAGTCCTAAGATTGTTTTCTTTTTCTTACAATTTTGAAGCTCTAACTCTTAGCCAAGCTTATTTTGGTGCAAAGATAAAAACAACGACCTTTGTAAATATAGATTTCAACAAGAAAGGAGGCCCAAACCATTAACCAAAGGATTAAATTGCACAAATTCATTCAAAATCACAATAGTTTTATGAAATTAAAACAAAAATCCTCCTCTAGAAGGTACACCTAACTACATACATTCAACCATATGAAAGTTTGGTCTCATGGCCATACAACACTAAGGGTTTTAAGTACAAAACATTACGTTATGCTTTACATGGTCCAAGAACACAATTAGAAAATATTACTAAACCAATTCTACATTGTTCAAAACCAACAGCACAAGTCTTTCCCATCTTTAAGCCAAAGAACCGTATCCAACACCTGAAAAAATTTATTTTGAACAACGTGGGGTAAAACTCAATAAGAATCTAAAACCAGAAATGGATGGAAACATGAAATGCAATAGGGAGGAGTATTCAAAGTCAACATAAACAAGTTCACCAAAAGTAGTTTTCTTAGAATTTTCCAAATTACTAACCCACTTCATTCAAATCTTCACAAGTTTGAAACCATCAAGAGTTAGATTATACGAAACACCAATGCTTAACACATTAAACACGAGTTTAGTTAGTTAGGTACCAACTTGTTACACAAGTAACAATTGACAATTATAAACTTTTATGCATTGCCCTCATTACCAGGCTGACATGAGGCACCGATAGGTAACCCATCATTTAAGTTTTATAATTCGCTACACAATTGCACACTTTACAGATCAACCAAAGGGTAGAGCACCCATGCACTCTTTTACAGGCATATCGAAGGGTAGGGCACCCCTGCACTCTTTTACGGGATTAATCGAAGGGTAGGACACTTAATCTTGCGCAAGTTTTCGGTACATTAACTAAACTAAAATAATTTATTAACACTCAACCACATGTGTATAACCTCTATTTCAAGGATTTGCATAGAACCCAAATCAATAACTCAAACCAAATCCAAAACTCCTTTTGGTATTTAAACACAATAAACACATGACCAATCTCTTCTCTTCCAACTCGAACACTTTTCAGGTTTTTATCAAAGAATAGGATTTTCACTCTCCAAACAAGTCTCATGGCATTTAAACACGAATTTAAAACACCTAATCATGCATTCAACACAAGAATCCATAAATAGTTTAGAATCCTACCTTGGTGAGTTAAAAACTCTAAATTCGACTACACTCAAAAGACCTTAACTTGCCAACATAAAATTTTAGTCGGTTGAATGTGTAACCCTCGTCCAGTAGGTCAACTTTTGTTCTTGTGGTCTTATGAGAATTCAAGCCCAAGGCCTTCAAAAATGGAGGAGAAGAAGGAAAAAGCTTGGGTCCGTCAATGGAGAGAGAGAGAAAAGGGGGATGGGTAGCTTCTTCAAGAAACTTATCCCATTCTCCCACCCCACTCACACTGCATGCCCAAAATCTCCCCATGCACCCATGATGTATGTTTAACTCACATCTATGCATTTTTTTCACTGAGATTAATATTTTTATACTTATATTAATTCAAAATTTATTTTATTCAAAATATTCAAATTTTAAAATTATCCTCGAACTAAAGTTCTTGGGTCTTTGCACACACCGACGATTCCAACAAAACTTGTTTAAAGATTACCGAGCCCACTAGCCATATGTTTATATTAAATGCACATAAGCTAAACATTAATTTACAACACAGGAAAATCATCACTTGAGCATTTATCAAATTAAATTAGAACAGAACCAGATCTCACATCTATACTTTGATTTTTTCAATTCATATTTGATTAAAGTAAAAATTATTAATAGAATTAGTTTGATCTTTGTTAAATTATTTATTCCATTCTCACAAAACAAATGTGTTATTATTAATGGAAAGAGATAAGATTTGAATATGTATACCCACATGTTTCTAAATTTAATCCCACCTCCAGTTTGGATTAATAAATAGGTCAAACGTGATTAGACTAACGTAAACTTAACTGCGTGAGTTAATATATAATACAAAATTAAATATCAAGAGAGGTGATAATATAGATTTTTTTAAATATGTGGAATTGACTGTATTTGATCCAAACCTTGAGAGAGATCAGTGTTGTAGGGACCCGGTCCCATTTTAATTTGAAACACTTGACTAAACCTTGTGAATTAACGTTTAATTACGGGAAGGAACAAAAATTTGATCACACATATGATTGTTGATAATTATTTTGTGCTCGAGTATGCATAAAAATAATTGTTGTGAGTTGATTGTATGAGTCTTGGGGCTTTGGAGTAAAATTAGAAATCTATATATATTTTCTTTCTATGGAGTACCATACGGCGAGAGACCGATTGATCGCTCTCGAGACCGACAGAGCGGTTTATCACAGATAAGAACTTTAAGTTTGGGATTGAGCCTTCATTTCCTCATTTTGTCTCATACCTCTCTCTCTATCTTAAAACCCTAGTCTTAGGAACCCTATTGCAGACCACCCTTGAGCTCCCCCGTCCTTTTTGGAGATTATTGCTTGTTCTCCTCTTGTTTGTACATGTTGGAGGAGCGATCTACACGTGGAGGTTTTGCGTATCATCCCTTAATTGGTGCTTCTCTCGGTTAGAGCTTGCTAGAGACTTATTTCTCATGGTTAAATCATCCAAAAGGTAGGATCTATGACTATCTATGAAATTTGTGTCATATGTTTTGTATGTGTTGAATTTATCCATGAGAACATGAAAAACTTGTGTTTTAAAAACCCTAGGCAAGGGTTTGGCGATAAATCATGTTTAATCTTATAATTTCGAGTGGTTTATGGTGAATCTATCGTGATATATTCGTTGGAGAATCATTAATTTGCAAATGTGAAAGTTAGGGTTTGGTTTGAGTTAAATCTGTGAAAAATTAGGGGTTTTTGGTTGGGGACTTGAATGATGAAATTGATCAAGTGTTAAGACAAATTGGGGGTTATATTAACATGGTTGTGTATAAATTGCATAAATTTATATGGTGCATGAGAATGGTGGGTATTGATTTGGGATTTTAACCCGTGTTATTCGAATAAATGAATTATTAGAATGTTTGATATGGCTTAATTAAGGTACCGCGTGAATGAAATGAATAACTATGTTTAGGAACGAGTTGCTCCTCGGTGAAAGACCAAAAACTTGTGTAATGTAAAGTAGGCCCTTCATTCGGGTTAATTCCCGTAAAAGCGTACTCTTGGGAGACCCACCCATCGATATTTTTGAAAAAAAACAAAAAACGTGTGCTTTCTGCATCGGGCTATTGAATAGGTATTTATTCATTAGGCCTCGTGTGGTTCGATGGTGATAAATACGCCTGGGTCTATAGGTGCCATTCGACTTTGGTACTTAATTAGGTCAATGAATAAAATCGAATAGGTAAATCATTGGATGTACGTGATGAATGGGATATTTTGGGAAAAACCTTGATAATGGTTGTACTGTGGAAAATGAAAATAAATGGATTGAAATGGGAAGTTATAGTAATCGGGTTGGTTTTGAAATTAACGGGACTAATAAGCTAATTGATGCATGTGTTGGTTTTGGGCAAAAAAAAAAAACCAGTTATGTGAATGAAAATTTGCTAGAAAGATGGGTTTGATTTTGGGTTTAAATGTGTTGTGCATTCACATAATCCTCTTCGCATGTCATACATATATTCATACTTAGTCTATTTTTTCTACGAGCCTTGGCTTAGATCATTTAAAACATTTTACGTGACAATGAAAAGAATGTGGTGGAATGAGAAATTGGGTCTCAAAGACCATTTTTGAAGCTTTTGTGATTGAATTACATACTTATAGAAATATCTTTTGAGAAATGTATATCTTATAGATGTAATTCTTTTGATACAGTGATTTGATACTTGGGTTATTTGACAACCGTTTTGTGAAGGCCTTAAGACCACACGTACTCATGAAGTGTATGCATGTGAGGTTACTGGGCATTATGTTTGGTTTATCATCTTTTATGAAAGGTTCTGTGTATGAGATCGTTGGGTTATCGATGTTTTGGAGATCGGTGAAAATATTTTCTCTATCTTTTCTTTGTGATTTTGTATGTGGATCCATTGGGAAGGCTTGTTTGGAGGTGTAGTTGAAGTGTGGAAAGTTGTTATTGGAAGACATGATTTGAAAAAGGGTCCAGTGTTGGACCGCTCGATGGACCAATTGATCGATCTATCTAGCGGTCATACACAACTCTCGATTGTTATAGCCTGTGAAAGGCCGATCAATCGGTCCAAGACCGATTGAGCGGTCTTCCTGCTAAAGCACTTTTTCACCACTTTTTCGTTCACAAAATATTTCTTGTGGGGTGCGGCTCCTTCTTTTAAATGGTTTATTCAATGAGATTTCACAATGTTTTGGGCTATAAACTCTTTTCATGAAAACGGTTGGTGTTTTGGGGTTTGTCGGGGTTGGGTCATATGCCTCAAAGTTGAGGGCGTGACATATTGGTATCAGAACTCTATTTTGAATACATAGGAGTCATGAGAGTGGTTGATCCATTACGTGAGAGCTTACATTGATGTGCGACATTCATGTATTGGTGTGTTTACATGAGATATCTTAGACATAATTTGACATTTGCATGCTATGTGGTATTTGGGTATGGAGGTTGGGCTCTTAGGATGATGTGTCTTATCCTTAGGTGATCGGTTGACTAGTTTGAGATTCGAGTTAGAAAGACGTTTGGCCAATGTCCGTTCTAACCAAAAATCCAAATGAGTTACCTTATTGGCATGTCATTCCGATTAGTTCTCCTCATAGTGTTGCATAAGGTATGTTAGCGCGATGATACGTGTTATGTGATACCTTATTGGAGGACGGTGTTGTCCGTGAGAGATAAGTGGGTTTAGACCCTGTTATTAATATCATATTTTCGTTCTTTTCTTATATAAAGCGATGTTACCGAGAAGAGGTAGAGGCTGGGTTCGCGGTCGAGGTCGTGCTTATGCCCAGGTTCCAGAGGAAGGAGATGTGCATACCCCGCAAAAACTGGTGGGCAGAATAGATGTGATCCATGAGATGCTCACGACTATGAGAGTGTTAGCCGAGACGGCTAGGAAAGGAGCAAGAGCTCTTCAGCCAAGGGCTACTGTTGCCATAAGAGAGTTTCAGCAATTGGATCCTCCCATCTTTTCTGGCAAGCTAGATCCTAAGATGGTTACCGAGTGGTTAGAGGTAACCACGACGATTCTCGATACCTTGGAGATCATAGAGGATGAGCTAAGGGTCAAGTTGGCGGCGTTCCAACTCAGGGAGGATACTCGGGAATGGTGGAAGTTTGCCAAAATGACTGTTGATGGCATGTTGATCGCTTTTACTAGGGTCTTTTTGGAGAAGTACTTTCTGGGGTTGTCGAAAGATACCTACTGCGAGGAGTTTCTTTCTCTCATCCAGGGTTGTCTATCTGTGGTCCAATATGAGGCCAAGTTTGCGAATTTGTTATGCTTTGCACCTAAGATGGTTAAAACTGAGGAGATACGAACCAAGCAATTTGAAAGGGATCTTCGGCCCTCAATCAAGGATAAGATTGCAGCGTTAGGATTTCGAATCTATATCGAGAATCTATATCGAGATCGTGGAGGCCGCTATCCGGGTGGAGAATGCAATGGAGGAGAGCTACAAGAGTAGGGAGAGCAAGTCACATAAGGGAGCTTCTGATGCTCAATTTGAGGGGCACCAAGTGAAAAGGCATAAATCAGGGGGATCGAATTCTTATCCCATGGGATCTCAGTCACAGCCACGGTCGGTACCTGCACCGTCTATGGATTCATCTGGGCGTTCTAAACATCGGGAGATAGTATGTTACACGTGCAAATAACCGAGGCATCGTGCTAGGAATTGTCAGCAGAGAGGACAGCAGCATCAGAGTCGGGCTCTGGGGGAGGGCCCCATTTTCTTATTTTTAGTGTGGTTAGATGGGCCACTTTCATTGAGACTGCCCTTGGGAAGGGAATACGCAGAGTGCTCCAAGAGAACAACCAGGACAGGCATCATATGGACAATTGGGCTATGGGTCGTCACAGCAGCAGTTAGAAGTGCAGTCAGCTAGGACAGCATGAGGAGCTACCTCAACCCAGTCAATGAGGCATCCAAGGACTAGGGGAAATAGTGGGCAGAACTAGGGACGAGTGTATGCCCTCATGGAGCCCATCTCTTCAGTGGCACCGTCCGTGCCAGATACCACAGCCAGCCCATCGATTATTCGAGGTACCTTCCTAGTGAACCATTCTTGGACAGTGTTCTTGTTGACACGAGAGAATCACATTCATTCATCTCATCCGCAATTTCATATGCATTGGGATTAGAGGTAGACGTGTTGGGTAGCGCCTTGTGCATAGAGACGCAGATTGGTGGGGTTGCTGTGTTGAGGCATGTGTGTAGAGCCTGTGAGATGGAGATCACCGACCACTGTCTAGTATTCTATTTCATTTTGCTTGATATGGCCCCATTCAATATCATTCGAGGGATGGATTGGTTGATTAGATTTTGCGCCTTCATCGATTGCGACCAATGTCGAGTATTTGTCTACATGTCGGAGGGAGATTCCCCTTATTTTGTGGTCGATCGGGATGACGGTTTAGTGCCTAGACCTCTTCATTCACGGGATCGATGCAGTTTTAGCCTCATTTCCTCGGCCTTGTCTATAAGTGAGACTGGATCTATTCGTGAGGAGTTTCCTCATGTGGTTTACAAGTTTTTGAATGTCTTTCCAGACAACCTGTTCAAGCTTTCGCTATGGTGGGAAGTTGGGTTTTCCATAGACCTCAGTTTGGGGATCGCCCCCATTTCAATGCCGTTATATCGTTTTGTATCGGCTGAGTTGCTAGAGTTGAAAGTGCAGATCTAGGAGTTCTTGGACAAAGGTTCTATCCGCCCAAGTGTGTCTCCTTGGGGAGCTCTGACGTTGTTTGCAAAGAAGAAGAATTGATCTTTGCGTCTTTATGGCAATTACCGCAAGTTAAACCGTGTGACCGTTAAAAACAAGTATCATATGCCCCATATTGACGATTTATTTGACTAATTGAAGGGTTCATATTATTTTTTGATGATCAACTTGAGATCAGACTACCACTAGTTGAGGGTCAAAGAGGAGGACATCCCAACAACGACTTTTTGCACCCGATATGGGCACTTTGAGTTTTTTGTCATGCCATTCGGACTGATTAATGCACCAACGACGTTCATGGATCTTATGAATCGTATCTTTCACTTGAACCTCGATAGACATGTGGTAGTATTTGTGGAGGACATCTTTATTTACTCACTATCCGAGGAGGAGCATGAGAAGCATCTTTAGATTGCTCTCTAATTGTTGCGGGAGCATCAATTTTATGCAAAGTATGATAAGTGTGAGTTCTGGTTGCCTGATGTCAAGTTTTTAGGGCATGTGGTGTCGGGGGATGGAGTGGCGGTGGACTCATTCAAGATAGAAACGATGATGAGCTGAGAGAGTTCGAAGAATGTGTTTGAGATTCGAAGTTTCTAGGGCTTAGTGGGTTACTATCGGCGATTTGTGAGAGACTTCTCTAGACTGGCAACACCTATGATGCACTTTACGCAAAAGGGAGTCAAGTTCGTTTGGACCGACGGTTGTGAGTTTGCCTTCCAGACTTTGAAGGAAGGACGAACGAGTGCAGCTATTCTTATTATACCGAAGAGGGGACTTGGTTACACCGTGTATTGTGATGCGTCGCATGAGTGGCGTGTGTGTTGATGTAGGAAGAAATGGTGGTTGCCTATGGGTCGAGACAATTAAAGATTAATGAGAAGAACTATCCTACACATGACTTAGAGCTCGTAATACTGGTCTTCGCTCCAAAGACTTAGAGACAATATTTGTTGGAGGCAAAACTGCCAAGATCATTATTTTTGAAAAACGATTTTTGGTAAAAAATTAACTGGATGGGCAAACGCCGAAACGGGCTCTAGATAAAATTTTTGACGTCAAACGATAAAAAATAAACCCGTGCAACCAAAGTTAATTTAGAAGAATACCTCTTGTAGATTTAATCTTCAACTATGATTTGATTCTGAGTTGAAGCTCTGGGCAGATTTTCTACTATATTCCCTTACGTGATCTTCGAACGTAGTGTGGGTTACGATCCTCCGAGAACTTGTATCGGTAGAATCTCAATATATTTTTTAAGTCTTGAAAGACAAAAATAATATATCAAGAATGATATGAAAATCACATCTCAACTGGTTCAGCCTATCTGCATATATATAGGGCTACAGCAGGGACCTGAGGAGTAATTATGAGTAAGACTTCCAGTGGAACACAGATACCTACGGGCAGTTTCTGCAATTATGGAAAGTCGCAGCAGTTTCTGTAATTTCCATAAAACACTGAATTACAATTCACACCACTAAAGAACTATAATTGCACTCGGACCCATAATCTCAAGACCTTCTTACATTGAGCTCCTGTTATTAAATGCTTACCATTTCTCCCCATGTTAAGATTCCCGATACTCGCCAATTAAATTTAATTACTGACAATTTAATTTAATCGGCATATTCATATTCCTTAAGTCCTTCCGCTTAACTTATTTGACCGCCGGATAATTAAATCCACCTGTAGAGTGTGGCCTGGTCAAAAGTTAAAAGTATCCTTAAGGGGGTATCGTCAATCCCGATCTTTCAGGACATGGATTTCGTCAATAATTAATATTTGCCAAATAAATAATATCGCTCTCCAACTCACTGCGAATATAGACACATATAAGTTCGCACCCTTTAATGAAACAAAACAACGAATATTAAATATATACAAATCAATAATTATTTCAAGATTAAGAAGATAAACACTATTCATAATAATCTTGGGATATGAATTAATTTATATAACCAGTAGTCAGTATTAAATTAATTACCCCAAATGTCCCGTTCAATACACACAAAGTGTACTGTCATAAGAGTCGGAACAATAGACGATGCTATTATCTATTCCCCGTAACCAAGACAGGCCTACTAAAATTTTGTGCCACAGTCGTACCGATGGTATGTCCATTTCCATCTAAATTGTAAACATAAAACTTATATTCTGCAAGAACCTAAAATCTGGTCTTCTGTGTGCAAGCCGTACTCTACACACCAGATTAAATATTATACAAAATATCATACATCTATGCATAACAAATAAATGATATACATACATTGCTCATAAAGATTCTCACAAAATGAAAAACTAATTTTATTAAAAATAAAATCAAATACTAAAAACATAGTTTTCAGTATACCAATCCTAACATTATCTGTATGGAGAAAGCTTTGAAGTGTTCTCGGACCATAAGAGTTTAAAGTATCTATTTTTATAGAAGGACTTGAATTTGCGTCAGAGGAGGTGGATGGAGTTTTTGGGAGATTTTAATTTTGAATTGTAGTATCATCTGAGCAAGGCCAACGTAGTGGCTGATGCCCTCAGTCGGAAGTCCTTGAGTTCGTTAGTGCACGTTGCCATGAGAGAGTAGAGCATGCTTGGGGGGGTTAGTGAGTATAACCTACACCTTGGTACGTCTAGTGATTGTGCTACGTTGTTCACGGCGATGTCGTAACCCACCCTTGTTCAGCGCATTATGGAGGCTCGGCGACAGAATGCAGAAAGCTTAATGTTTAGAGATTGAGTCTTGAACGGCGAGGATGCCAATGAGTGGACTGTCCATTTCGACCAGAGCTTGAGGTTTGCAAAAGGGATCTTTGTGCCAGAGTTGTGCCGTGACGAGGTGCTTCGTGAGTTTCATCACTCTCGTCTTGCGGTGCATCAAGGTGGCACCAAGATGTATCATGACATAGATAGTGTTGGTGGCGGGGCATGAAGAAAGATGTTGTTCTTTTTATTTCACGTTACCTTACTTGTCAACAAGAGAAGGCCGAGCATCAGTGGTTGGCGAGTATGTTGCAGCCATTATGGGTGTTCAAGTGGAAATAAGAGAATATTACCATGGACTGTGTATCGGGACTTCCTAAGTCGCAAAAGGGGTATGATGTCGTTCAAGACTATTAGCCTGGTACACCAACATATACTCCCTAGTCCTTTTCAAGTACTTGAGTATATTCTTAACCGCAGTCCAATACTCTTCCCGTGGATTAGACTGATATCTACTTAACATGCCTACGGCATAACAGATATCTGGTCTAGTGCTGAGCATGGCATACATGAGACTTCCTACTGCTGAAGCATAAGGAATACCTCTCATCCTCTCTATCTCCTGAGGTGTCC
>JAOTRH010179964.1:0-12041 GCA_034768845.1 Heliamphora exappendiculata | reverse complement strand
AGAGATCTACTTCGCGACTCGATGATGCACCGGGTGGTTCCTCTGAGGATGTGCATGATCCAAGTTTCTCAAGAGAGTGCTAAAGTCTAATAACTATCGTTTCTCATCGATCTAGGTCTTAGGAGAGGTGACCTGGGGTGGCGAGTGGTCCAACATTTAGCCGAGGATTTTGAATGAAGTACTTAACTACATGATACGTGGTTAGGATTTATAGTGGCTTAGGAAAGGTGAGTAAACCCTTTACCAAGATTCAAGAAAAGATTCCTGAATGGTCCAAAAGGTATGTTAGATGAGGTCAAATGGTCATGGTTAATGCAGTCACTGTTGACACAAATTGAGTGGTTATTTGAGGTTCAAATGTAGGTGAAGCAAGAGGAAGACAGTAAACAATACTTAAACAAATATCCTCAGAACTAATCTAGTACAATTAGATTGTGATAAAGGAGATGTTAAGTAATGGGTAGCCAAACTAGATAATTTTCTTGAAGTTACATCGGCCTAACATACTTCAATTCAAGCATTCAAGTTTACTTCCCTGGTAAGGATTAAAAGAATTCGAAAAATCACTGCAACAGATTGTAGTTTCAGAATCAAAAGAAGATGAACGATAGCAAAGATTTTATCAATGTCGAATGTTCGAAATGGGTAATTAACAAAGAATTGATATCGAGTTCTACAAAAGAAGAGCTAGTTCAAGGAGGTTGGCTTGAATCGGAGGAGGATCAAATGCAAATATCGGTCATTATTAAGGTGTGAAAACTTGAGGACAAAGGTGTTTTCTAGGATTAAATTTTTGATAGGATTATCAACAAGACTTGGGTGCATAAGGGTTACTGATGAACAACACTTGACGGTACTGTTGAGGAATGATACACAAAAAACTTCAAGTAGGTACAAAATTTAACAGAAAAACTGGGGGGTCAACGAGAAAGGAACTTATAAGGATGGGGTTGCGTGGTTCTAACGATGGCTCTCGATGTGATATCTCAAAACTTCTCTTAGTGTGTACTCCTGTCTACCCCCTTAAAATAAAATAACTTGTTGCACGAATCTTCGATCTTCGATCTCGATGCTCTTACTTGTCCTTCGCATGTAGATTCCTTATAACTTCTAATCCTGGTGACGTCCTAACATGACTCGCTATAAGACTTAGACGCAACATATTTTAGTTCTTGTAATATATAAATGATAATTATAATTAATACAACGCATCCTACAGAGCTTCTACGCGACAGAACGCATGGTTTCTCACAACCCAAGGCCTGAAGATTCACTAAATCTAGGCTCTGATACTAACTATGATGTCCCATTTCCTGGGCACATCGGGACATACGAAACTATAAATAAGGGAGATATTCTAGTCGAGCATTCATATTTACATATGACATCATTAAATATTCAGAATTTGTTCAAAATATTTAATGATTATAGTTATCCAAAAAATTAAACAAAAGTTACAATACGTCCGTGGAAAACTGAACAAAAGATCAAAAAGGTAGTGATCCTATGTCTTCAAGTGGCAAAGTTGGGATCTGTTGGCTTCTGCTACTCTCTTCGCTCCTCGAAGTCTTTTTCTCTTACGAATGTACCATCGACAAACTGTTCTTCTTCTTTACCTGTGGCATGAATGCCATGAGCCGGAGCCCAGAAGCAAATTTTTTAAACCGTCTAACAAACTCACAACAAAATATCCTACAATACATATCATATAATACCTAATATAATTTTAAGGCCAAATTGACAGACAATTTATTATTTTTAATAGGACAAGCACATATAGGAAGAGTGGTGCGAGTGCGTGATGCAGACGAAAGAAATTCAGTTGCCCAACCCGATTATAAATCAACCAATCAAATTTTGAGTAACATCATTACGTTCCCATACGTTAGGCTCCCGTACACCAACATTCCCGATCACGACGGTGTATAGCGGACGTTTGGCTGAAGACGTGGCACGGCTCAGGACATAACACAGCTCAGGACGTATATGACCCAAGGTTGATCATATCCAACACGATAATCAGAATGGCACCATTACGTTCCCAAACGTTATGTTCCCATTTGTCAGCGTTCCCGATCACAGCGGCTGTTCGGCTCAAGACGTGATACGGCTCAGGACGTAACACGGCTCAAGACGTTCATGGCCCGAAGGTAAATCAAGCTAACATGATAATTTGAATGGCACCATTACGTTCCCGTACATTAGCATTCCCGATCACTGCGGCATATAGCGACAGTTCGGCTCAAGACGTGATACGGCTCAAGACATAACACGGCTCAGGACGCACATGGCCCAAAGTCTATTTATTAATATAATAACCCGAATGGTACCACTACGTTCCCGTACGTTAGGTTCCCGTTCATCAGTGTTCCCGATCACAGCGGTGTATAGTGGCTGTTCGGCTCAAGACGTGATACGGCTTAGGGCATAACACGGCTCAAGATGTATATAGCCCATTGTCAACACCCCCATCAACAAGGGCTCTCTAATCATGATATTATTCCAAACCCTCCATCCTTATTCTAAATCCTCTGGCCAATAATTTACGCACAAAACCCAACCCACAAGATGCCCCAAGTGCAACGCAATGATACTTATGGTACAACAACTCATTAAAGCATAGAGTACAATCATGTGAAACATAGCCACAATTTAAGCAACATAGAATCAGACCATCGGCATGAGTTTATTTCATCAAAAGCAACATTTTTATACACTAATTACTCACAAAATTCATATAAAATTTACACACTCATGTCTCATAAATAACACACTATTCGAACACTTAACCAATTTTATGTACAAGTTTAATTGCTAGTTTCAAAGTTATGACAGTATTTTGAAGTACTTAGATATTGATTTAAATTCTAAAATTTTAACACCAATTAGATACAAATATTTCTTATAACTTTCATATTTTTCACCAAGGTCAGTTCCTAAAGTAAAAAAGTCATTTATTTTATTTTAGGAAAAATCCTTTAGCATTTTATAGAGAAAAGCATAGATATTGGGCCTCTGTTGGCCACGGTTTTGGAACATCAATTTAAGGTTTATAGGTCTGATTTTTTGTAAGATTTTATTTTAAGGTGTACCCTACAAGTTTTATGTTTTGTGCTAGGAAAATTTGTTTGGAAAAGGTTTGAGATTTTGGTCAATTTATATGAAGGGTTCAATCAGCCTAAAAAGGGTCTGCAGAGTGTGTTTTTAATAGAGAATGTTCAAAATATTTGGGGTATCATTCAAGGGTATTTTGGGCTGGTGTTTTCTCAATATTTAGTTTAATATATTATCTACAATTTTCATGTTTACCACTTTTGGATTTGGCTGCTAAAAAGTTAGATTTTGGGTCTCACAAAAATATGTGACATAGAGTTCTATCAGTCTCTAAACTTCAATAGTGACTTTAGGAGGAGATTTGACCTATCAAGACTTCATATTTGTAGCTCATTGTTGGTGAACAGAAAGATAAATATGTCATCTAAAAGTTTTATGTTTTGACCTAGGCTCGGTTCTCACTCGAACTTAGGGTTTTTAGGTCTGCAACTTAAAGTGGTCAAGATCTGACACGCTTTGAAAAAAATGAAATATCTAGAGTTCTATTCAACAAAATCAGTTCAAAACCATTTTATATGAAAGATAACCCACAAATCTAGGTCTGGACACAAAAATCACTTTATGATCATTTTTCTACAATTAGTTATGATATTTTAAAGTTGGTGGCAGAAAGTAACTAAGTCCAGAAAATTAAGCTACTTAGGGTTTTGGTTGCTTAGCTCAAGTTGTGTACATTTTTTATATGTTTTCTTTACATGCATGTTATAAAATCACATAAACCAAAACTCCAAAATACACACAAGCCATAAAACTCAAAAATATACACATGCAAGCTCTTATAAAACACAATCTTACCATAGCAGTCCACTATTTGCATCTACAACGCCTTTTTTTGAGTTATTCTTCATTTCTTTTTCTTAGGGTTTGTTATAGTGATGGATTGAGGGGTATCTTGAGGAAGAATTGTCGAAGGTTTAAGAGAGTTGCTTACTTGTTTTGATGCTCTAAAGGTTGAAGAATGGGGGCCTTGGCTTTGTAGCTCACTCTTTGAGCCTCATAACTTCTTCCTTCCTTCTTCTCTCTTTCTTTCTTCTTCTTTTTTTCTCAACACTTGAAGAATACTCAAGGCTCACAAAATCTGGTATTCTCTCTCTAGTATGGCCGAAATACATGAAGGAGATGGGGTGTGTTCGGCCTTTATCTTATAGGAGAAGAGTGGGTGGTAGATTAATTATGAATGTGTAAATATTTTTTGAATTTTCTTAGTTTTGATTGGTTGCATGAGAGGCGGAGAGACTTTTTAGAGATTTGAAATCTGGAAATTTGCAGAAAAATCAGTGAGAATTCGACTGGGGTGTGTTTGGGTGGTTTAAAGTACTTTATTTTGCTTTAATTGTTTATTTTGTGGTGTTTTGGCACTATATTGTTCAAGAAAGTATTTTTAAAATTAATTTGATATATTTTTTTGGTATTATAACTTACTAAAATGAATTATTTTAGTGTTATTATTATTATCATAATTTATAAAAATGTTGACAACAATTAATTGTTTAAATGTAGACAATTAAGCTACTTTAAGCTATTTTGATTAGGTGTGACTTTTTGACTTATTTAAGTGTGTAAGAACTTTAATAATGACTTGTTTGTCTTTGTTGGTCTATAGTATTATATTATTTTGTATATCACTTGTATAAAAACTTTTGAGTCGTAATAATGCTTAATTTATATAACTTTTTTTTTATTTTTTAGCTTAAAAATTATAAAAAGTCACTTCTTGGGCACAAACTCCAATGTGGCCGGCCACTATGGGTATTTTTGTCATTCTTTGATGTTATTTTGTCTTTTATTATTTAATTGTATTTAAATATCTGATTTAGAGTGTCCATGTGTTAAATTTTAAAATTTTAAGATTTTTTGCTATACTGGGGGCAAAATGGTTATTTTTCCCTAATTATGAGAATGTTTAATTTTTAATCTTATATTTCATGTTATTTACTTAATTTAGGATGTTAAGAGTCTTCTCTGAGTATTAGGGCTTTACCTTTTAGTATTTGGTCTTTTTAGGGTTTTTGAGTCGAATTAGGGTTTTCAATCTTCTAGTGACTTGAGATCTTGTCGGCTTACCATTGCTATACTAGGGTTTGGGCTGAATTACTAACACGAGTTCTTATAATCTGGGTGGTTACTACTAGGGTCCGGACCGGGGTGTTATATCTCTGCTCCTAGAACTCCTCAACAAAATAGAGTTGTTGAGATGAAGAAAAAGATTTTGGAAGAAATAGCTAGAACCATGCTCTATGAAAATAATTTGCCACGATACTTTTGGGCCGATGCTGTCAATATCTCTTATTTTGTCATAAACAGAGCTATGATACGAGCTTCTCTCAAGAAAACCCTATATGAGCTATGGAATAGAAGAAAACCTAACATCAGTTATTTTCGCGCATTTGGGTGCAAATATTTTATTTTGAACAACAACAAAGAACTTTTGGACAGGTTTGACGCAAAATCTAATGAAGGTATTTTTTTAGGATATTTCTTATCTAGCAAAGCTTATAGAATTTTCAACAAAAGGACCTTAGTTGTTGAAGAATCTATTCATATTATTTTTGATGAAACTAACCTTAGTTCTTCAAAGAATTTTGTGAATATAATTTAGTTGACATAGAAAAAGGTGTTGAAGATATCTTCATCAAAGAAAAAGAAAAACCAAATTAAGAGGAAGCTTCAAATTCTCAACAAATTGAAGTCCAACAGGCTGATGGTTCATTAAATACTAAAAATTTAGATTTGTCTAAGGAGTGGAGGTATGCTCATGGTCACCCAAAAGATCTTATCATTGGTGATCCATCTCAAGGTATCAAAATTCGATCCTCTCTACATAATGTTTGTGATAATTTAGCATTTTGTTTTTCAGACTGAACCAAAATATTTTGAGAAAGCCAAAAATGATGAATTTTGGACCTTGGCCATGCAAAAAGAGTTTAATCAATTTGAAAGAAACAAGGTTTGAACTTTAGTCCTAAGACCTAAGGAATACTCTATCATCAGTACAAAATAGATTTTTAGAAACAACATAGATGAGAATGGAGTAGTTCTTAGGAACAAAGGTCGATTTGTTGCCCAATGTTTCAATCAAGAAGAATGCATCAATTTTGATAAGACTTTTACTCTTGTGGCTAGGCTTGAAGCTATTAGGATATTGCTTGCTTTTTACATGCTTTAAAAATTTCAACCGCTATCAAATGGATGCCCAAAGTGCCTTTTTAAATTATTTTATCTCAGAAAAGTTTTTTATGAAACAACCTCCTGGCTTTGAAAATTCAAATTTTTCAAACCATGTTTACAAACTTACTAAGACTCTTTATGGTTTAAAGTAAGCACCTAGAGTATGGTATGAAAGACTAAGCAAATTCTTGATTGAAAATAAGTTTTCAAGAGAAAAAATAGATACCACTCTTTCCATCAAATCTCAAGAAAATGATATGCTAGTTGTCTAAATCTATATAGATGACATTATTTTAGGTTCAACTAACGGATCTCTTTGCAAGGACTTCGCTAAGTGTATGCAGGAAGAATTCAAGATGAGCATGATGGTTGAGCTCAACTACTTCCTAGGACTTCAAATCAAACAAACTCAAGAAAGAATCTACATCAATCAAGCTAAGTACACACGGGACATATTGAAGATGTTTGACATGCTGAAAGTGAAACCTATGGAAATTCTGATGTGTCCTACAACAAAATTTGGCAAGGACGAATATGGTATAACAGTAGATGAAAAGTGATGTAGACGTATGATTGGATCTCTATTATATTTAACTGCTAGCCATTTTGATATCATCTTTAGTATATGCATGTGTGCTAGATTTTAATCAAATCTCAAAGAATCGCATGTGACCGCTGTTAAGCGCATCTTTAGGTACCTCTTAGGCATACAAAACCTAGGATTGTTCTATCTAGAAGAATAGCATTTGAGTTATTTGGTTATTCGAATGCTGATTTTGCCAGATGTAAATTAGATAGGAAAAGCACAAGTGGAACTTGTCAATTCCTAAGGCACTCACTAATCTCTTGATTTAACAAAAAACAGAAGTCAATAGCCTTGTCTACAGCCGATGCTGAGTACATTGCAGCTGGAAGCTGTTGTGCACAAGTTCTTTGGATGAAACAATAATTAGAGGACTATGGTTTTTGTTTAGATCATATCCCAATAATATATGACAACATAAGTGCAATTAATATATTCAAGAAACCAATACAACACTCAAGAATGAAGCATATTGAGATTAGACATTATTTTATACGAGATTATGTGTAAAAAGGTAACAACGAACATGAATTCATAGGCATAGATTACCAATTAGCTGATATCTTCACAAAATCCTTAAATAAAGAAAGAATATGCTATGTTAGAAGAGAACTATGTATGTTATGTGCTCCTAATTTATGATTAATATGCTATACTAACCATGTTTTTTTAATGTATTTTAATACTTTTGATATTCTTCATTGATGTGTAAAAAGTGTCGATACCACTTGAAAAGGTGTCAACACATATGTGTGCTGAGTTGACCCAAAACTGTATAGAAATGACACTGTGAAGAAAAGTATCGACCCCTTTTTATATAGTGTCAACTCAAATTCGTTGTCTAAATCTCGGTAAAATTGTGTCGACCCAAAACTTAAATCGTGTCGACCCAAACAACTGAAATTGTTGACACCTTCTGAAAATGTGTCGACACAAATTTTATTCTCTGTCATCCACACTCATGAAGAAAAGTGTCGACCCAAATGATAGTTGTGTCGACACAAATCTTTTTGCCTATATAAGGAGGCACCGACCTCAGATGTCCCGTCATTCCCTCTCTCTCTATAAAATTGTTCGTCTCCCGCGATTTTTTTTCATTCGAAAAATCGTGTAGACTCTTCATCTCCATCTTCATCCTCTCTTCAAATCTACCCTCGATCGAACAAAATGCCTCCAAAAATGATGGGTAAGGGTGCTAAATGCACTGGCAAAGTGGGTTCTTTGAACTCTAGGGCCTCCAAGAAGAAGAAGATGACCACTACGACGGCAGAGGTTGCAATAATGGAAGCCGTAAGATTTAAATTCTCCAAATTTTAACAACTTTATTTCTCTTCCTTTATAAATTGCAAAGTTATTCCTGGTCGTAGTGTCGACTTAGCTTTTTTTGACTCTATTGAAATGCGTTTTAAGAATTTATTCTCTAGTCTCGGGTGGGAGAGACTTCTACAAATTCATAAATCACACTATCCCACACTCGTCAAACTATTCTATGCTCACTTTCACGTCTCCTTGATTCCAACCACTACTATCACCTCGTTGGTGAATGGTATTGAGATTCACTTGACCGCCTCAATCTTAAATGAAATCTTTTGTATTAAAAAAGGTGAAATTTGTATTCCTTGCAACGAAAGACCCCTTGACATTGACGGTTTTTCTTTTTATAATGTTGTTAGAAACATTTTTGAGAATGATGAGATTGACCCCTCTAAACCATTAGAAGCAAACTCCCTCAAACCAAATATGCGAATCTTACATCATATGGCGAATCACAATTTTCTTTCCCAAATGGGAAAATTCGGTGATGTTGCTTACATGCATGTTTTCATCATGTGGTGTATCTTAGAACAAAAGAACCTAAACCTAGGTTTCTTGTTCATTTCTGACATATTGCAATCACATGGAAAGCCCAATTCCTCCATTTCACATGCTATGTATCTGACCCGAGTCTTTCGCCACTTTGGCGTAGACTTATCTGCTAAGAAGGTGGTTTCATTCTCAAAACATGACTTGAATGGTGCTTTGACTCTGAAGCATCTACAAATCTTGAAAGTTGACAGAATCTGGACTACCAGATGTTGAACACCATTTGTCTCTCGCCCTCAGTCTGCATCTCGAGAATTCTCTTCTATTTGTGTTGCTTTTGATTCTCCTGCTCCACTATCCACTAGAATAGACACTCCAGGTCCTTCTCATGTTCCTCCTCCTCGTACACATGTTCATGCTCCATCTGCTCCTCATGCCTCTTAATCTGCTCCTCTTATTGTTAATCTTTCTAATGTTATCTCCTTTATCAAAGGCTTATTATCTTCCTGTCTTCCTTCCAAAACAAGGTCAATCAAAACATATTTGATCTCAATAAAATGGTCTCCACCTTATTTGAAAAAGTCAAGCATTTAGATAAAACCAACCGTGGCCTTTGGCGTGACATTAAAAATGCAACGGACATTGGGAGGGCTCTTTGCAAGATAATGAATGACAACATCGTCTCCATAGTCAACTATAACAAGGCCATCCTTCAGCAGGTGAGAAAATAATATGATGAGGGAATTATCACAGTCGTGCATGCCAACTCCAGAAAGGTAAAGGAACATCTACAATGGATTCGCGAAGCCTAAAGTAAGGAGTTCAAGGCAAAAGAGACCAAAGAAGAGAAAGCTACACATTTACAACGTGAAGCAAATCTTGCCTTAGCTGCCACTTTTGAAGCCATGGTAACAGCAGAAGCCAAAAATAAACGAGCTCAATCATCTATGGAACGAGCCTCTACAAGAAAACAGAAGGCTGAAGAAAAGAAGAAATTCAAAAAATTCATGGATGATCAATAGTTTCAACCCTTCAATGATTCCAAAAGGGGAGAAGAAATGGTAAGCATGAAGAGAAGGGGAGAATAAGTAAAAACATTCACTTTCATTCAATAGTTTTTTTTGTTTTAGAAGAAGAAGATGTAACCTTTAACATACATTTTCTGATGTTGTTGTTTATGGTGATTGAATGGTTTGGTTGAATGGTTTGAACTCATTTTCTTATGCTTATGGATGCATACTTGTGTATGTTAAATTCCTTTTAATAGCTCATCTATACGTATGAATATTTGGATTTTGAAAAATCACTTTGCACAAAATTGTTGTGATGCATAATTTTTAATAAACTCAGAATGCCTTTAAGTTTATATTGCAAATTATCTTTAAAAAGTATACCACAATGTTGATTTAATATCTAACTCTGATGAATGCATATTCATTTTAAGGCATATTGATAAGGGGAGAACTCTTGTTGAAAAATTCTTTTAAAAATTTTTTAGAAAATTTTGAAATTGTTGTAATCATTAAAAAATGGGAGATTGTTAGCCAAAGGGTTTTTTATATTAATTTTGATAATTTTGATAATTTATTTTCTAAGAATAAATGGATTTAAAAAGATAATATTTATATTTTTCAAAAAGAAAGTATTGACACATATTGAACAAATGAGTTGACATATTTTATAAAAAGAAATAACTTATCTCTCAAAAGGATTAAAACACCTAAGTATTCTTGATAATATTTTGTATTGAACCCAATTGATAATTGAGTCAAAATTTTAAGGCAAAGTATACTTGAAGATATCAAGTATGTCAACACTTTTGAACAAATGGTTTAACACCCTAACTTGTCGTTGAAGTTGTTTTCAGATATTAAAAATTAGTGTCGACAAAAATGAATTTTGTGTAAACACAAATGAGCTGAAGCTCTCTGCACTCTAAATGAGTCGACACAAATTGAATTTGTGTTGACACAAAAGTAGTTTCTCACTTTTGTTATCCAGATCTTTGAGTCGACACAAAAGTACTGAGGCCACTTGCAATTTTAGTGTCGACACCAATGTCCAAATGAGTCGACACAAACATCCTGAGCCCGCCTGAAGAATTTTAGTGTCGACACCAATGTCCAAATAAGTCAACAAAATATCCCGAGAGTTCTTGTATAATTTTAGTGTCGACACCTAGAAGATTTGAGTTGACACAAATTGCCCTCTCGGATGTTGAAGTCCACATGAGTCGACACAATATCCAAATATGTCGACACCGTTGTGATGGTGAGGAAGATTGCAAAAATTGTGTCGACACCTCAGAAGAATTGAGTCGACCCAATCACTTAAAGATCCTTGCCCTAAACATTTTGTGTCGACCCAAAATCATTTGTATCGACACCTGCGACAGAAATTCAAATTCACGGTAGATTTCAACGGTTAAATTTTTGGCATTTAATGCCTTCACCTACCTCCAACAGTCATGAATGCTCAAGACTTTATATAAGAAGTTACTCCTCAATATTTAATCTCTCTAAAGACTTACAATCACTATTATATTGCTTGATTCAAACTCAAAATCTTTAAGTTTTCATTTATTGCTATAACTCCAACTCTTGTACCTCATCTCTCTTTACCTCTTCATTTATTGCTAATCAATTTTTGTAAAAAGAGTGAGTGATCCTCATTGATACATTTTATTTATTGTATTCAAGGGTGAGCCACCTTTTGTCCTTTGAGTGAGTGACTAAATCTCATCAAAAAACAATTCAAGAGTGATTAGAAGAAAACAAAGAATTGTTTTTATAGGACCGTCTTGTTGCTGATTGTAAGGCCTTTAAATGTGCCCATAAACATTTGTATCTGTGTATTTTCAAGCGAATTCTTGAGGTTGTAAGTCTTAGAATGCACTCGTGAAGCATTTTATATAGTAAAAATTCTCAATTGGAGACTTAAGGATTGGACGTACGTTTGGAAGAAGTTGAACCACTATAAATTCTTGGTGTCTGTTTCATTTTCTCTATTCCTAACCTCTTTAATATTTGCATTTATTTAATTTTTGATTATCTTGATATATTTGTTTGCTATATTAAATGGTTTTCGAAAAGATTTTAAAAATTGTTATTAATTTTTTTAAACCCAATTCACCTCCTCTTGGGTTGTCTAGAGCTAACAATATATAAAATAAAAATAATAATACAATTTAATTAATATAAAATTTATTAAGAGAAGTAATATAATAAATATTGTAACTGGTGCTTGTATTCAATTTTCAGTATATATATATACTCTAATTCTCAATATATAGGGGCATCAATTCTCAGTAAATATATGGACGCATATTAGATTATAGCTAAAGAGAAGCCTTAGGAGAGTTTAAGGTTAGGGT
>JAOTRH010179943.1:0-12041 GCA_034768845.1 Heliamphora exappendiculata | reverse complement strand
TCAAAACTCGCTCTTCTCTACATAATATTTGTGGTAATTTAGCATTCCTTTCTCAGACTGAACCAAAATATTTTGAGGAAGCCGAAAACGATAAATTTTAGATCTTGGCTATGCAAGAAAAGCTAAATCAATTTAAAATAAACAAAGTTTGGACTTTAGTCCCAAGACCTAAAAAACACTCCATTATTGGTACAAAATAGATTTTTAGAAATAAAATGGATGAAAATGGAGTAGTTCTTATGAACAAAACTCAATTAGTAGCCTAAGGTTACAATCAAGAAGAAAAATTGATTTTGATAAAACTTTTGCTCCTGTGGCTAGGCTTGAAGCCATTAGGATATTGCTTGCTTTTGCATGTTTTAAAATTTTCAAACTCTATCAAATGGATGTCAAGAGTGCCTTTTTAAATAGTTTTATCTCAGAGGAGGTCTATGTGAAACAACCTCCTAGCTTTGAAAATTTAGATTTTTCAAACCATGTTTTCAAACATATCAAAGCTCTCTATGATTTAAAGCAAGTACTAAGAGTTTTATATGAAAGGCTTAGCAAGTTCTTGATTGAAAATAAATTTTCTAGAGTAAAATTTGATACCACCCTTTTTATCAAGTCTCAAAGAAGTGACATGCTAGTTGTGCAAATTTATGTAGATGATATAATTTTTGGTGCAACTAACGAATCTCTTTGTAAGTACTTTGCTAAGTGTATGCAAGGAGAATTCGAAATGAGCATGATGGGTGAGCTCAACTACTTCCTAGAACTCCAAATTAAACAATCTCAATAAGGAATCTACATCAATCAAACCAAATACATAAGGGACATATTGAAGATGTTTGATATGCTGAAAGCAAAACCTATAGAAACCCCAATGTGTCCTACAACAAAGCTTGATAAGGATGAAGATGGTAAAGCAGTGGATGAAAAGTGTAATAGCATTATGATTGGATCCCTCTTATATTTAACTGCTAGTAGATCGGATATTATGTTCAGTGTTTGTATATGTACTAGATTTTAATCTAATCTTAAGGAATCACATGTGACCGCTGTTAAGAGCATCCTTGGATACCTCTTAGGAATACAAAACCTAAAATTATTTTATCCTAAAGGAATAGCCTTTGAGTTATTTGGCCATTCGGATGCTGATTTTGCTAGATGTAAAGTAGATACAAAAAACACAAGTGGTACTTGTTAATTCTTAGAACACTCTCTAATCTCTTGGTTTAGCAAGAAGCAAAATTCAGTAGCCTTGTCTACAGCCGATGCTGAATATATTGCAGCTGGAAGCTATTGTGCACAAATTTTATGGATTAAACAACAATTAAAGGATTATGGCTTTCACCTAGATCATATCCCTGTCAAATGTGATAACACTAGTGCAATTAATATATCTAAGAATCCTATACAACACTCGAGAACAAAGCACATAGAGATTAGACATCATTTCATAAGAGATCGTGTACAAAACGGAAACATTGAACTTGAATTTATAGGCACCGATTATCAATTAGCTGACATTTTTACAAAACCTTTAAATGAAGAAAGAATATACTTTATTAGAAGAGAACTTGGTATGTTATATGCTCCAAATTGATGATTTATAAGCCATACTAACCATGTCTTTTATTGCATTTCAACATGCTTGATTTTCTTTCTTATATGTGAAAATATGTCGACACAAATGTGTAGTGTTGACACAAAACTGTGTAGAAGTGGCACTGTGAAAAAGTGTCGACCCAATTATACTCAGTGTCGACACAACTCGTTATGCCTATAAAAAAAGCGTTGGTCCCTGAAACGACATTTCGTTTCTCTCTCTTTCTATATAAACTGTTCATCTCCCGCCTCTTCCTTCTCTCAAACCCTGAGTCGACCCCATTTCATCTCTTTCTCAAATCCAAACCATTTCTTCAAGATGCCTCCAAAAATGATGGGCAAGGACTCCAAATGCTCAGCCGACGAAGGTTCATCAAACCATAGGGCGTCGAAGAAGAAAAAGACCACCACCACCACCACCACGACAACGGAACAAGCACCAGCGGCAACTGCCGAGGTAATTCTCTTCCAAAACCCCAAATCTCGTCTGCTATATTTCTCTTCCTTTGTCAATTGAAAAATTTATCCCGGACGAAGCATAGCTTTCACTTTCTTTGATTCCATTGAAATGAGATTCAATGATCTCTTTTCAAGCCTCGAATGAGAGAGACTTTTATAAATTTGTAAACCACACTATCACAATCTAGTCAAATCTTTCTATGCACACTTTCAATTTTTACGGTTTCAGACCACCACCATCACCACTTGGGTGAATGATAAAGACATTGTGTTGACCCCCTCTTCCCTCAATGAAATTATAGACCTACCCTCTGGAGAAATTTGTGTTCACCACAGTCAAAAATCTATTGAGATTGATGGCTTCTCTTTTGAAGAATCTGTCAAAAATATTTTTGAAATTGATGAAGTTGACCCCACGAAGCCTTTAGAGGCTAACTCTCTTAAACCAGATATGCGCATCCTGCATTATATAGTCAATCATATCTTCCTTCCCCAGTTGGAAAAATTTGGTGATGTATCCTACATGCACATTTTGATAATGTGGTGTATCTTGGAACAGAAAAGCCTTAACCTAGGCTTTCTCTTCATTTCTCATATGATACACTCTCATAGTAAGAAAAATTCATCTCTCCCTCACGGGATGTATCTTACCAGAGTTTTTCGACACTTTAGCATCGATCTCTTTAAGGAAAAGACTGTTGCTTTTTCTAAGCACTATTTGTACGGCTAGTCCTCCCTGAAGCATATGCAAATTGCACATGTGGACTGCGTTTGGTCTACATCTCGTCAAAGTACTCCTGCACCGACCAGGACTCCTCCTCGTGCCTCTCAAGACATCCCATCCATCCCCATTGATCTTGATTCTCCACCAGTTTCACCTGTTGACACTCCAGGACCATCTCATACTGCTCCTCCTCACACCACTTCAATTCATGTTCCCCCTGTTGCTGCATCATCATCTACTGACCCTGTTCAAGTGGATCTCTCTGAAGTGCTTTCTTCAATCAACTCCCTGTCTGAAAAAGTCACTCTCTTCCAATCCAAAGTAGATTTAGATTTCTTTGACTTGCATCACACTGTCCTTGCCTTGTCTGAAAAAGTCAAATCCATTGAGAAATCCAACTGTTCCCTGAGAAAAGAAATTGAACGTGCCACGGATGCCGCACGGTCTTTGTGTCGCACAATGAACGATAGCATCGTCTCCATTGTTAACGCGAATAATACCATCCTACGGCAAGTTCGCAAAGAATACGACGAAGGCGTGGCCATGGCTGTTCAAGCCAATTCACAAAAGGTTGACGAATATCTCAAATGGATCAAAGAAGTATGGGCAAACCAGTTCAAGCCCAAGAAAACAAAAGAAGAAAAGGCTGCGAGACTCAAGCGCGAAGTAGACCTAGCTATGGCAGCTCGCTGGGAAGCCCTAGCAGCATGAGAAGCTAAAGATAAGAGATCCCGTGCCGCCAAAGAACGAGCATCCGCTAGCAAGGAGAAGGTCAAAGCAAAGAAAGAATTCAAAAAATTTATGAACGACCAATAGCCTTTCTTTTTAATGATTACAAAAGGGAGAGAAAAATAGAATTTTGAGAGACAATGGGAGTCTAGAAGTAAAGGGGAGTGTCAGAGATGAAGTAGAGATGAAGTGTTGAAGTTCAAACATTTTTTAAAGTTTTTTAATGGAAGGTGAAGATGTATCTGCTTAACAATTTTTTTTTGTTTAACTTGTTGAATGGTTTAAAAGCTTTGGATGTTCGAAATTTTTTTTGCTTTGAATGAATGGTAATACAGTCATTATGTTTTCATATCCTGTTCAGTATATCTCAACTCATTTGTTTATGATTATGTGTTGAATGGATTGAATGTGATTGATGAATCACTTTGCACATAATTCACTGTTTTGCACAAATTATAATAGAGTCAGAATGATTCTTGATCATTTGTTGCAAATCATGTTAAAAACTATGTGTTTTCACTCTGATGTATGCCTAGCTGATATAATTACTTTTAATGTTTAAGACATATCGAAAAGGGAAGAACCCTTATTAAAAAATATTTTAAATAGTCTTCTAAAAAATGGTAATAAGGTTGTAATCATCAAAAGGGAGAAATTGTTAACCCAATGACTTTTTAATTTGATTTTGATAATTTTTATAATTTATTTTCTAAGAATAAATGATTTTAAATGAATAATATTTTATGTTTTCAAAATGAAAGTGTTAACACATTTTGAACAATCAAAGTTGACACCTTAGCCAAAAAGAAATGGCTTTTATCTCAAAAAGGTTCAAGCACTTAAGCATTCTTCAATTAGAACATTTTGTGTTGATCTTAATTGAGAATTAAGTCAAACACTTTTAAGCCAAAGTATACTTGAAGCTTATCAAGTGTGTCAACACCCATTGATCAAATGATTTGACGCCATAACTATTTTTCAAGTTGATCTTTAGGTACCAAAAAGTTAGTGTCGACACAAACTAGTTTTGTGTCAACACAAAAGTGCCGAAATGCCCAGGACTCATTTTGAGTCGACACAAACCAAATTTGTGTCGACACAAAAGTGATCCTCACTTTTGGTATTCGGAAGTTTGGGTCGACACAAATGGAAATTGTGTCGACACAAAGCAATCAAGATCTCCTGCAGATTTTTGGTGTCGACCCCAAGACAAATCGTGTCGACCCAAAAGTCCCGAGCCTGCTTGCAGAATTTTGGTGTCAACCCTAAGAAGATTTGTGTCGACACAAAACAACCGAAACTGACTGCAGAAATTTAGTGTCGACACCAGAGACAAGTTGAGTCGACACAAAGTTGTTCCTCTGGATGGTGAAGTTTTAAACGAGTCGACACCAGATTCATTTGTGTTGACCCCAGAACGTTAGGAGGTAAAGTGCAGAATTTGTGTCGACCCCTCAGAACATTCGTGTCGACCCAACCACTTAAAGATCCCTACCCTAGACACTTTGTGTCGACACCAAAGCTATTTGTGTAGACCCTAAAGACGAAAATTCAAAATACGGTAGATCTCAACGGTTGAATTTTTGGCATTTATTGCCCCCACCTACCTCCAACGGTCAAGAACTCACAAGAACTTATATAAGGAGTTACTTCTCAGTATTTAAGAAGGTTGGAGACTCACATTTACTGTTCCATTACTCAAATCCATCTCAGATATTATCAAGCTCACATTTATTGCTGCAACTCCAGTTCTTGTTCATCGTCTCTCTTTACCCTTTCATTTATTGTAAATTAATCTTGTAAGGATAGTGAGTGTTCTTCATTTATTACACCTCATTTATTATAATCTATTGTGAGTCACCCTTTAGCTTTTGAGTGAGTGAGTGAAACTAATCAAAGAAGAGTTCAAGAGAGATTAGAAGAAAACAGAGTCTTGTTTTCATAGGATCTTCTTGAAGTTGACATAGGCTTGTGAATGTACCCGTAAACATTCAGATAGCTCAAGTGAAGATTTGAAGCTTGTAAAGACTTATAATACGTCCGCGAAGTATTCTGAGTAGTGGAAATACTCAAGGGAGATCTTGAGGAGTAGATGTAGGCTGGGATAAAGCCGAACCACTATAAATCTCTGGTGTCTGGTTCTATTTCTCTATCCCTCATATTTTAATATTTGCATTGCTTAAATATTTGCATATCTTGCTTTATTGTAATATTAAAAGATTTTAGAAAAAAATTTATAAATTGCTATTTATTTTTAAAGACCCAATTTACCCTCTCTCTTGGGTTGCCTAGATCTAACACATTCACCAGCAACTACCTGAAAGTCCTGAACACAACAAATCCCTACATGTCACCGTGAAGTGCATGCAAAAGTGGGTTCCAGTGGTATTGCTGGATACCAGCATGACCATGACTGCCTGCTCACCGATTAAGGAGTCTAGGCTTACAATAAAACATGGAGAGAGCTCCCCGGCTTTGTTAAGCTCCAAATTGAGGTAAGACCTATAGAGATGGAGCTGAAATTCAAAATACTTGCTTGATGCACCTGTCTCATTTAACATGCTCTTAGTATCACGACCCATTTTCTAACAATGGCGTTCGTAATCGGCCAGTGAATCAAACTCACTTAAGGCCTGCTTTCTCAATAGTTAGGGATTTTCAAAAAAAACATTAGTTTGAAAAGATTTTGCGAAAGAATATATTTCAATAACTTATCCAGAGTTAGAACTAGTGCCACGTAATACATTATTATTATAACCCAAAATTCATGTACATAACAGTCACAAATATTTACATTTCAAACATGTAAGTCTTGATAAACTCAGAAGGACCAAAATCAAGTAGCAGTTTCTTTTCTTCTGAGTTGTAATAGATATTTGCGAATTTCACCTAAAATAGTATAGCAATGTCTTCATAAGCATAAAGCTCGTATGAGTACTAAAATATTAAATCACAAGCTTCACCATGAATACGCATATTTTAAAAATAGCTTTTCTGAAGTGCAATTGTTAAAATTATTTTTCGGTGTTAAGGTATTAACCGTACCTTTCATAATTGTCGATTTTAAGGTGTCAACTGTATCCATAATAGTTGTCAATTTTGAGACGTCAACTATAACAATCATAATCAACATTCTGACAAGATAAATTATCGATTGCACATCCACATAACAAAATAACTATTTGTAGCGATATTCATGGTCAGAAAAATAGAATAACTACCATTTTCACGTGATACTATACTTTTTAAAGGAATAAGAATTTTTAAGCAAAATGCAAATAATATAGTATTTGGTACTCACTTATTAAATCAAAATCCAGCCGATTGATCCAAGTCCAGGGATTTTTTATTTAGAAAATAACACACAAAATACTAATTTTAGAAAATTTCTCATCTTGTCTTTATATAATAATAGTTTTGTAAAAGAAATTAAGATAGGAAGTTTGTTTAACGATTATGCATGATAAAAAGATAAAATCATAAAGAGTTAATCATGTACAACTTTCATAAATTAAATTTTTAGAAATAAAAGACTATCTTTATAATTGAGTTTCCTGAACTCTGTGTTATTATCATTTTTAATTCTTAGGCTTCAAATCCTAACTTTGAATTTAAAGACAAAAAATATATAATATACTTATTTTAGTACAATACTCATAGTTTTAAGAAAATTTTGTAAAAACACTTAAAATAATTTAAAACACTTAAAATGTTTATTTTGAGAATTTATTCCTTAAAATACCTAGCTTAGTTTAATAAATCGTGAAAATGTTAATAAAATTCTTCATTTTTAATCATAATTAAAACTTACGTAAGGCATGTATTTTAACCCAATAAGTCTTTTAGTTTGTAAAATCTTGATTTACTCACTTGGAAAAGTTCTTAAACTTGGTTTAATTTAAAATGTTTGCTTCAAAATTTTTGTTATAAGAAAATCTCTAAATTTATTCCAGTTAGACTCAAGGATAAATTTTGATATTTTGAATATCTAAAATGTATCATTACTATAAAATATTTTTGATACTAATCATTTTTTAGCTTTTTAATCAAAATAACAAATAAATTCGCAAATCAACCAAACAATTCCCAAAGAGTAGAGAGAGAGAGAGAGAGAGAGAGAGAGAGAGAGAGAGACCGGAGGAGGTCGCCGGAGAGAGGCGGAGGTGGTTGGTGGCCGCGGTGCACGGCGATTGGGACACGGGTGGAGCGCGACTAGGGACTCCTGTAATCTCGTTCTCCTCTGTATGAGCTTTAAGCTCACATGGAGGTATAATTATATAATATATAATATGTATATGCACTATTTGTATAATACATTATATCATCTTTGGATCCCTTAGAATTAATCTAGTGGATTTAATAATATTATAAAATTTATGTAAATATTTAATATGTTATGATATTGATGAGAAAAATATTAAGACATCATCAATATAAATAATACAAAATTGAGTATAATTATTAAATATATCATTCATGACTATTTAAAATTTTGAAAGAGTATTTTTTAACTCAAATGGCATGACATTTCATTTATGGTGTCCAAAAAGCACAGTGAATGCAGTTTTATATCTATTTTTCTCATCATTTTGTATTTTTCAAAATTCAGATTTCATATCAAATTTAAAAAATATTTTTACTTGATTTAAACGGTTTAATAAATTTTTTTAATTAAGAATTGGGTATCTAATCCATTGTAAAATTTTATTTAATAGTTTATAATTAATTACTAGGCAATAAATTCTTCTTTTTAATTCAGCATTTTTATTTATATAGAAAGTCGCACACAACATGATCAGGCCCAAATATACTTTAAATTTTATTAATCGTTAATTATTGACAAATATAATCAAACACGCATATAAAGGATAAATATATAAGATTTTGTTGATAAAACAAACTTACACAGAATTGGAAGATAGAGGAAATTTTATAGGAGGGGAAGGATGGAAGAAAAAAGGAAAGTTAGGTTTACACACACACATATATAGGAAAGTTAGGTTTACACACACACACACACATATATATATATATATATATATACGTTATGTAAGCCACTCTCTCTCCAGAAGCTTTAGTTGATCACACCAATGAGGGAGTTGGGAGAATTGTTTGCTTATTTATAGGCCAAACTTCTAGACAGCTGTCTCCCATGAGCTTAAATAATACATCTTAAAATTTTTTATATAAATTTTTTAATTCAAAAAAATCTAAAAATTTAGGTATAATTTTTTAATGTGTCTTTGTGAATTATCAAATAATTAAAATCTTTATTAAAGTTTTCTAGCTATATAATATTTTTTTATTGTAATTTATCGTTTACTAGTATTTCTAATAGATGTAAAATTTTAATTTCAAAAAATATCTAAAAAATCGAGATAAAGTTTTAATGTTATTTTATGATTTATCGTGCAGTCAGAATTTGTATAAATTTTTTAAAATTTTCTTTTGTCTCGATATTTAATTATTTAAATTTTTAATAGATATAAGTTTTTGAGCTCAATTTTTAAAATTAAATATAAGGTTTTGTTCGGGATTTAATTCATTATTCAAATGCCGGGTGTCGCACTTGGGAAGACCATGGTTTCATGAACTAGGGCAGTACCCTCCGCGCTTCATTAGAATGTGAAATATGTAAAGGGTGATAGAATTGTCTATCTGTGAGGTGATTTTCACTATTCGTCGTTGCCAAAAGATAACACCTCATGACTAGAGGTTGAACATGGACAAAAGTTTCGTAGTTCCTTAATCATGCATTAAATGATCTAGGTTCTTTGACCTCTTTCAGTATCATGGATTAAGAGAATTTTAGGCATATACGTGACATAAAAATGAGAGTTTAAAGTACCTCTTGGAGAATCAAATGTTTAGGTAATGGAGTTGATGGATGTGCCTTCTTCATTTTATTTTCTCATTCTCCCTCCTTCTTTCTTATCCTCCTTTTCATCTCCTTCTCCCTCACTTTTTAGTAGGGCTTCACAATAACCCGCCTAACTCGGCCAATCACTCTGCACCCGTTCGCTCCACACCGACCCACTAAGATTGTTTAAAAATATTCTAGCTTATGCATAATATAGACGGGTTAGTTATGAATAACGGGTTGATAAGCACCACCTGCCTTATAACTCGCCCCGCCCACCTATAACATACCATTAATTTATTTAGCTGATTTGCTGCTAATTTGGGGCATCATTTGCCTCAACTTTGGTTTTTCCTTGAGCCATTTCATAAACATGGCTACATGAATTTAACTTGGTTTGGTTACAGAAATTTAAATTGTTAAATTTTTAAACTGTTTGTGAGGTGAAAAAAAGAATCAATGAGTGTACACTATATCCTTGAATTTGGATTGAATTGCTTGAATTGAATTTTACTCCGTGACCAACTCAGAACTTAGAAATAGAAGTAGTATATTCCTTAATAATATTGCATAGTACTAATAAATGATTCTCAGAACTAAAAAGAAGAAAAATAGAATTAACATAAAAAATGAATATAATATAAAGTATTTATTTAATTTTTAAACTGTCAACCCATCCAATCCGCCACTACAAAACCGCCAAAAAAAAGTATTCAATCTGCTGATTTTTTTAAATGGGTGGTTCGACAGTAGGTTGAGATTTTTCATACCACCATAAATAGTTTGGTTGATAAATTTGCATTCAATTCGCACCGCGTCGACCTATGCACACTCCTACTTTTTGGTCTAGTAAAAAATGACTCAAGAGTGGGGAGAATGGCTCTTCTCTCTCCTATTTATAGGGAAAATGGTGAAGAAAATCCAAATTGGCATTTAATTGAAAATTGAATAAACTTGGTTCCCATAAAATGAAATCTAGGCCAATTAGAGACTTAATCATGGTTTAATTATGGATGTAGTTGATATTTCGTTGGAGAATAATCAAGTCAAAATGAGTCAAAGAACACAATGTCTTGTTTGAGAGTTATTTGAAAACTTCAATTTTAGAGAAACTACTGTTTTGGACATTTTTAATTTATTGCCCTAAATGCTTATCCTTTAGTATTAATCTTAATTATAACTATCATAATTAAATATAACTTTTTGATAAATTTGGGCAAAGATCTAAATATCAGTGATATTCAAGGATTTGTCCAATTTAACTTCTTTTAATAAAATTAGTCCAACAACATTACTAAAAAAAGGGGGCTTTTGCGTCGGAAGCATTCCGTCGCAAAAGAGTATTTGTGTCGGTTTTGCGTCGGAAAATGAGGGTAGTAGATACTGGGGTCTCAAAAAACTATTTGCGTCGAAAATTACCGTCTCAAATAAATTTGCGTCGATAAAAATAACCTTTTCCGACGGAAAAAAAGCGTCGCAAAACACATTAAAAACAATTTCTTTTACGGTGGCTACTAATACCGTCGCCAAAAATACTCTTTGCCGTCGGTAAACTCCAATCTCAAAAAAGATATTGCGTCAGAGAAAATGCCGTCTAAAAGGTATCTAACTGAGACAAATAGTGTGCTGTTGCGACGGATAATATACCGTCTCAAAAGGTATTAATTAAGACGAATAATATATCGTCGCTAAAAATAACAATTGCGACAAATAATATACCGTCTCAAAAGATATCAATTGAAACGAATAATATGCTATCTCAAAAGGTAGCAATTGCGACAAATAATATACCGTCTCAAAAAATATCAATTGGGACGGATAATACACCATCGCTAAAAGTATTATTTGCGGCAAAATATACCATCGCAAAAAATATTATTTGCGACATAAAATTACAGCCTCCAAGGTTCTATTTACGTCAAGAATTAAACTCTCAAAAAAATTCAATTTCGCCTGTAACATTTTGTCTATCAAAATATTAAAAAACAAGCATTTATAACTTAAAATTCTAAACATCCATTAATACAAAATAATATAAAAAATATATAAATACTTCATCCATTCTAAAACCAAATAAAATATTACAATTACATCTATCCATTCAATCCATGCAACCAAGTATCATTACATCCAAAATAATTCAATTAACAATAACTTTAATCACAACAAAAGAAAAACCAAAATATAAAATTCAACAACTAATGTATTACAAATTAATTTGATATGATTATCCCATTTAGCCGCTCTGCAAATTTTTCCTTTAATTACTTCAATAAGGTAGTCTTTTTCAAACACCTGAAAAATAAAAAATCTAATATCAATTTTATGAAGTAAAAAATTCATATAAAATTGCATAAAAAAATAAAATTTTATTCGTAGTTTCCATCACAAGATTGCCAAAATCCATGTAAGCTATATCATCAATTTCATGAAATGATTATCCCCTTGCAAACCAGTCTAATTCACACAATTGCATTAGCAGAAATAAAAAAATAGTAAGCTATAGCATGTAAAAAAATAGTAAGCTATCAAATCAATATCAGTTAGGTTAAGAATGAAGACAAAATTAATTCTTCTACTAAGCAACCTTTGGTTAGATTTTTGAATTGTGACATACAAAATCCGTGTAAGTAACAAATCATCATATGACAAATTATGTGTAAAGCATAAGCATCTTTA
>JAOTRH010179922.1:0-12042 GCA_034768845.1 Heliamphora exappendiculata | reverse complement strand
GTGCTCCAATTGTCCAATTCTCGGGGGGTGATCCAAGCAATGTAGGCTTCAATGTAGGTATGGGAGATTAGGGACTCTGTATCTCGGTAGGGTTTCGGCGTCGGGGCTCGAGACCGCTTGGTATATCGGTAGAGTCTCTCCCACTCAAAATTTCTGGTGAAAATGTACGCTAGGGTACGGTATTTATTGAATTCTTCAACCAATGAGGTGTTTCCACGTTTTGGGACACGTCAGGTCATTTGGAGTTGGCGGCTGCCACAATGTAAGTTGGCGGCCGCTGGGTTGGAAAAGGTTCTATTGGCGGCCGCCACAATGTGAGTTGGCGGTCGCCTTGTTGGCTAGGGTTTTCAAGAGGTTCTATTGATGGCCGCCACAATGAATATGGCGGTCGTCACTTCTGGTAATGACTTAGGCAACAATTTATCGATGGTTTGGTACAATTTCATTAGTTTTGAAGGTTTTTGATGACTGGGTTCAAATACCGAGCTTGGTCACCTCCCGAGGATCGTACTGAGGCACTATTCCACCTGTTTTTATCATCGGATTTGCCTAAGATTAGGTGGGGTCAAATTGGGGTGTCTACAGGAGCGACCGAAGAGTGTCTTTGAGATACGTAGTTTTCTGGGTCTAGCCGGCTACTATCGACGGTTTGTGAAGGACTTTTCTAGACTCGTTGCACCGATGACGCATTTGACGCGGAAGGGAGTTGTGTTTTCTTGGAGTGAGTCCTGTGAGTTAGCTTTCTAGGAGTTGAAGACGAGGTTGACTAGTCCGCCAATGTTGATCATTCCAGAGCGAGGCTTGGGGTATACTGTATACTGTGATACTTCACATGACGGTCTCAGATGTGTTCTAATGCAGGAGAGTAAGGTTATAGCCTACGGTTCCTAACAGTTGAAGACGCGCGAGCAGAACTATCCTACACATGATTTGGAGTTGGTAGCCGTGGTCTTTGCTTTGAAGACATGGCGTCACTATATTTATGGTGAACATCTCGAGGTTTTCTCCGATCATAAGAGCTTAAAATACTTGTTTTCGCAGAAGGACCTGAACTTGCGCCAGCGACGTTATATGGAGTTATTGGAGGACTACGACTTTGACTTGCAGTACCATCTAGGGAAGGCCAATGTAGTGGCAGATGTGCTTAGTAGGAGATCTCACGGGTCGTTAGCTTCTGTGGCTATACGTGAGTGGAACATGCTTGCAGATGTTGGGGAGTTTGATTTGTGCCTAAGAGAGATCGCGATGGGTGCCACCTTATTTTCTGTAGTTACTCGACCAGTGTTAATAGCACGTGTGCTAGAGGTCCAGCTGACGGACCAAGAGGCTCAGATGATACGAGGCCGCGTTGCTAGTGGCGAGGATACAGCAGGATGGCCTGTGGGTTCTGATCAGAGTTTGAGGTTGGCAGGCAGGTTGTTTGTGTCAGAGTCATGCCGAGCTGAGTTATTACATGAGTGTCATCATTCTCGTCTTGTCGTGCATCTAGGAGGCACGAAGATGTACCATGACCTTCGTCGTCAGTTTTGTTGGACAGGGATGAAGAGAGACATGATCCAGTTTGTTTCCCGATGCCTCACCTGTCAGCAGGTAAAGGCAGAACATCAGAGACCAGCAGGATTGCTACAGTCGTTGCCTATATCAGAGTGGAAGTGGGACACATCACGATGGACTTTGTGTAAGGACTTCCTTAGTCACCTAGGGGACACGACGCTGTGTGGGTTGTGGTTGATAGGTTGACGAAGTCCGCACACTTTCTCCCTATCCGAGTGAGGGATTCGGTGGAACGACTAAGCAGCTTATACGTCAAGGAGGTAGTTAGATTGCACGGAGTGCCAATATCTATTATTTCAAACCGAGATCCGCGCATCACTTGGCGCTTTTGGAAGAGTTTGTAGGAGGCCTTGGGGACGATCTTCATGTTCAGTACATCTTCTCACCCCCAAAAGGATGGCTAGTCAAAGAGGATCATACAGATTCTAGAGGATATGCTGAGAGCTTGTGTCCTTGACTTCAGAGGCTCGTGGGAGGATCATCTACCTTTAGCAAAGTTTGCATACAACAATAGCTATCAATCCAGTATTGGGATGGCACCGTATGAGGCTTTGTATGGGAGACCGTGTAGATCACCCGTGTGCTGGATAGATGTGGGAGAGACCACAGTCTTGGGACCAGACATGGTACGGGAGACGACAGAGAAGGTTGCTGTGATACGCCAGCGCCTACTGGCAGCGTAGAGTCGCCAGAAGAGTTACGCAGACCAGAGGAGGCGACCTTTGGAGTTTACAATGAAGGATCATGTGTTTTTGAAGGTCTCACCATGTAGAGGTTTGATGAGGTTTGCTCGTAGCGGAAAGCTATCGCCTCACTTCATTGGACCATTTGAAATTCTTGACAAGGTTGGAGAGGTTGCTTATCGTTTGGCTTTGCCACCTCAGTTAGCATTTGTGCATAACGTGTTCCACGTTTCTATGCTTCGAAGGTACGGGCCTGATCCTTCTCATGTGTTAGATTGGGTAGAGCTGCAGATTGATGAGGATGCCACTTATGAGGAACGTCCAATGAGGATTATTGATACAAAGGAACGGGTATTGGGGGACAGGACTATTGCGTATGTCAAGGTCTTATGGCATCATCACGGGGCTGAGGAAGCTACATGGGAGCTTGAGTCTGAGATGCGTGCTAGATACCCAGACCTTTTTACCTTGTGACCTTATTGTGAATTTCGGGGACGAAATTCCTTAAGGGGGGAGAGTTATGAGACCCGGACCCGTCTCTTTTTTAGACTTATATGTAAAAGTTGTGTTTTGCATATATTTGTTCTGTGTATGATTTATTCGATTTGATGCATGTTTAAGTTTATCTGAGCATGAGGGGTCTGTAATAAACCGAACTCAGGTATACGAATAGAAAAGAAAAAACATTTCAAAAAGAAACGAAATCTCGAACCTCAGTTCAGTAAGAAAAACCTGTCCGACCGTTTAACCTTTTTGAGCTTAAGACCCGGGATAGAGAGGGAATCACACAAGCATATATTAAAACCCTAATATTGAGGGTAAGAACTCAAGATTATAAGACCAAGTTGGTTGAGACAAGAGTTAAGCTCAAAAAGTCTTAAAAACTCAAATTTTGACACATGAATGCCATAAATCAAGAATTTAAGTACAGTAAAGTAGAAAATGACAAAATAACTTCAAAAATGACAAAAATACCCCTTAGTGGCCGACCACCTTGGGAAGAGTGCCAAAAAGTGACTTTTTTGCTTTCTTTTAGCTTAAAATGATGAGAAAGGTGTTAAGTTGAGCATTTTGATGATTCAATACTTGTTGAAAAAGTAATATACATAACAATATGGTAATATAGGTTAACAAAAGCAAATAAATCATTATTGAAGTTCATACACAACAAAATAAGTCAAAAAGTCAGATATTGCCAAAGTAGCTTAATTTAACTTAAAAAATTACATCTATTTAATCAATTGCTATGAAAATTATGATGAAACATGGGAATACTATATTTATCATAAATATATTAATATAATGGATTTTAGTAGAAAAATACACCAAAAAAATATATCAAATTAACTTTTCATGCATTTTCTTGCACAATAGGGGCATAAAAATCAAGGCAAATCCCTGATTGATGGGAATCTAATTTATTATCCCCTAATCAACCCCCTAACTGTGTTTAGCTTCCCAAAAATCAGAATTTGTCCTCTCAACGCTTGAATAACATTAAATGAAGCCATGTGAGCCCATGTGAATGGAAGAAGAAAATGAAGAAAAAGGTACCTTAATTAATTTTGTTGTCTCCCCTTGTCCCCTAACCATTCCCTTTTTAAACCAAGCCCAAACACCTCTTCCCCCCTTCAAGATTTCGTGTATATTGAGAGAGAAAGAGTGGGTTGAGTTTTCTTGAGGGTTTGAGAGAAGAAAGAAGAAGAAGGAGGGATCCAAAGTGGGGTCTTCGGAGACCATGGTTTTAAAGCTAAATCCTATTCCATCCTCCACCATATTTTGATCTCCCAAACAAGTAAGTAAGACCTCTAAACCTTGGATTTAATATCCCTCAAAATATCCCCCAACAAACCCCTTAAGCCCCTCAAAAATCAAGAACCGAAATCAAATCGAAAAGGCGTTATAGTTGGAAACTTAGGGGCTATTTTGATTATGAATGATACAAGATGTTGTTGTATGTTGTTATCTTTGAGTTTGATAATATTTAAGGGTGCTGAAGTCTTGATATGAAAGTTAGAATCACAAGCATGAAAGGAAATGGCACAAAAACATGACATGACACAAGTAGAAGACCTAAACCCAAAGAGGCTTGATTTTTTAGAACTTTGATGTTTCTGCCCAGAGATTTGAAACACCATAACTCTCTGTATAAAATTGATCTAAGCGTGATTTTTATATTCAGAGTTATATTTTTGTGCTATATTTCATCCAAAATTATTTTGAACTCATTTGAGTAAGTAGAACACGATATATTGTAATTCTACCAAAGTGTGTCGGTTTCAGACCAGTCAACCGTGCAGACCTAAAAGCCCTAGTTTAAGATGAGATCCGAGTTTTGGCCAAAATATGAAAGTTGTAGATAACATGTATATCTGTCTTTCCAATAGAAATCAGAACAAAATATTGAGGTTTGATAGGTCAAACCTCTCTAAAAATATATGTTGATTTTTAGTCCCCGAGAATCATTCTGTCACATATTTTTATATGGTCCAAAACCCCTATTTTTTAGTGATCTATTACAAAAGTGGTCTAAATGAACTTTGTATATAACATATTGATGTATTTTCTTTCCTAAAATCAGATCTTAAATTCTCGGGATGATATTCCAAAACCTTTTTAAACCCTTTGTCCAAAATCGGCTCTGCTGAGTTTTAGTGGCTAACAGAACCTACTTTTTAAAATGGCCAAAAAGTATAACTTGTTTCAAACAACTATCCTTAGATCAAAATATAAAACTTGTAGGAGACTTGTTAGAATAGAATATAACAAAAAATAGACTTATTTGGACTTCATTTGATACCCCAAAAGCGAGAGAAACAGATGCATAATTTTGGGTAAAATCTGGACAAGGTGCTGAACCATTTTTGCTTTGAATAACATGTTCACCCATTGCCTTAGGATTTGGTCTTGGTGTTAAACATGAGAGTTGTAGGAAATAGTTTTATCTAAATGGTGTTTAAAAATCATAATCCAATTTTATGTCTAAGTACCTCAAGTTGCTGCGGCACCTTAGAATATAATAGTTTGGAAGAGAGTAATAAATAGTTAAGTTAAATCCTTAAACAAGTGAAGGTTTGGGTAAGTACGTAGTACCCCTTAAACATATAAAAAAAATAACCATAGTCCCTAAAACCAAAGAAAACATTCAACGGTCCAAATCATTTTAGTTTCATCGGCTAAAGGGGGAGGATTCTGTGTTAGCGAACAAGTCGTGCTTTGCTTGTTAGGCACGGAGATTGTAGAACCCAGGGGTCCTTCTTAGCTTGCTGGGGGAGGCTCAGTTCATACACATATTATCAAAGGTGAGAATGCTTGGCCATTATCTTGAACTTAAGTTATCTAAATGATGCATGGAAATGCTTTGAAGCGCATGTTTTGAATTATGGCCAGTTTTGATGATTGCATGAACCTATTGTTTTCAAATGCCATGATATCTTTAATTCAAGTGTGTTATCCATGCTATTTTGAGCTAGCATGATGTTATTATAAAAGTATGGTTAATATTGTGTGGTTGTTCTAATGTGCCAAGTTACAAGAGTTTTCGGCCCTTTTATATCCCTTTATGAGGGAGGTTACCCAACTATGATTTTTTCATTTATCCCTATAGGGGAGGTTTCCCGTTGAGCGGGGGTTTTTGCCTTAAAAGCGTTACGGGCTATGTCCCGGACAGCACATACCACTCATGCTTGGTGGAGAGTGGCCATCACTCAATCACGTTGCTATCCGTGCATTGAGAATTGAGATTACGGTACCGTCGGAACTCCTGGTCGTGAGGTTGACGACTACTTGGACATTGTTGGGGTTTGAGTCTAGATTTGAGAAGTGGTCATGTTTATTTTTAATTTGTGGCGGTTGAGCCAGGACATATTTTTTGTTTGAAATACTGAGAAGATTCTGTATAATCTGTGATATTTTTATGTTCATGCAAATGCATCAGTTTTTATATTTTTATGAAAAATGTGATGAACTATTTTTAAAAAAAGTTTTCAATTATCCTTACCTAAGTAACTATCTTTTTTGTTCATGATAATGCTAAGTGCTCTCTCCTGTAACCTCTGTGGTTGCAGATACCAGGAACGGCTAAGAGTTGGTCCACCACAGGCGGCATCGAGTAGTTTTGGTTCTGGTGTTGGAAATCGTTTTAGCCAGTCTTTCTTTTGTTTAGTTTTAGTGTTGGCAAAGCTTCATGTATAAGATTTGAAGGTTTTTGACCTTTTAGAAGTAATGTATGCCTTGGGATGGTGAATCCCTAGTGACACATGTTTACCTCTTTTGATATTATGATATTTGTGGTTGTTTAAGTTTACTCCTTGTCTATCTCTTGGGCTGTTGGTCTGCGGCGCGATCTTATCCCTTTGTGTACGTTTAGTGCCTTGCGGGAGCGGAGTGTTACAGGGTCGGTTCCTGGGGTTGTAAGGAGATGCCGTGAAAATTTCAAAATTTCAAAAAAAAAAGATATTTTGGAGGCCTATAAATATCGGAACTTAGATATTTTCTAAATTGATATTTTGAAAACTTAACTTCTAAGTTTCTTTTAATTTTTTCTCTACCTTCTCTCTAACTTCTCGGGGGCTCGGGGCTTGGTTTTTGATGGACCATCTGCTGATCTTTAGTATCGGCATCGAGGGCTTCGTATCCATCTAGTCAGAATTTGATTTTGATGAAATTTGAATTTGCACGTGGATCGAGACGTTGGGTTTTTGACCCCACGAGGTAGGATTTCAGATTCTACTATTGTATGAGGGATATTTATGTAATCTTATGTTGTTTCACCGTGTAAAAATGCATGAACAGATGATTTGTGTTTTAGGTCCAATTTTGGGTTAAAATCATTTTTTGGCGTTTGGCTGGATGAAATCGAAAGAGGGATGTTCCTTTCATGGTTTTATGATAGCCTTGAGCTCGGGTATGCTCCTAGGTGTCAAAATGGGTATTTTTTAGGCTTGATCTGAGATTTGAAAACCAAAACCCTAGCTCAAAAACGTGATCTGGGTTGGTTCAGTTGACTGAACCCTTGAGTTCAGTCGGCTGGATCATCATGTGGGAGGTTCAGTCGACTGGACCTGGGAGGTCAGTCGACTGAAATGGATTTTATTTTGGGTTCTCATTTCCAGTGTATTTTTTTAGTCGACTAGAGGGTGAGTCCAGTCGACTAAACCTGGCTTTTTTGGAAAATGATGTGTTTTGGTTCAAGCTTTTCTCGTGCAATGTTTATCCGAGATTTTTTATGAGATTCTATGGTTTCAAAAAGGGTTGCCGAAAGTTTTCAAAACATGGTTTGAAAATGGAGTTTTGGGAAAAACGTGTTTGTTGAAGGTTTGGAGCTAGCCCTCGGGGTTGAGTCTCAACTTCTAAAACGTTTGGATAGAAATATGTGTTTACATGTTTTGATTTGGTCTCCATGGTTCATGGATTGGATCATATATATACATATTGTATATCTGCTTGTGGGTTGGTTTGAAATGTTATCCATAGACGTACCGGGACAATAGGTTTGTGAGTGAGCTTCCATTACTCCTTGGTGAAAGTCCAAAAACGTGCGCAGCGTAGGTATCTACGTGCCTTCGAGTTAGTTCCCGTAAATGAGGTGGTTTGGTGCTTAATACCCTCGGGCTGTGGTCCCATAAACTAAGTGGTTATCAGGTGCTTAGTACCTTCGGGGGCAGTCCCGTAAACTAAGTTTTACAGTGTCGTAACTCCGTATAGAACTTGTCATTATCTAGCTGAACTGTAGTGGTTCAGGACTAGGATAATGGGAAGGAGTCTATAGCGGTTACCATGTCTAGTATGGCAGAGTCGGTACATAGGATCTCATTTATCTTGTCTCCTCGATTGATTGTTGTCCCGAGTGGAGAATGTTATTTTACTGCTTTCCCTTTACTATGACATGATAACTCTCGGGTTTATATGCGTAGTTTCAAGGATAAAAATGATAGTTTTCAGATGGAAAACTGGTGGTTTTGTGAGAAAATCATGTTGGTTTTTATGGTCGAGCTAGCTCCCATCATATGATTGCATATCCTGCTTTACAACTTTATAATCTGTTTCTATTGAGCTTTGGCTACGTGGTGGGATTTTCTGAAAACTTTTTTAGGTGGACGTGAGGAGATGACCTAGATCCCCGTTGAGACGGAAGACTAGTCGTAGTTCCTCCTGTTTTGTACATATACCTCGACATGTGGTGCCTGTTTCAAAAGGTGGGTTTTGTACGCCTTTTGGCGATATACTTATTCATGTATGGGATTGCATGATTTAAAATTTTTATGAGAGTTGAAATATGGGGATATTTATTCAAATGTTAGCTTTGAGTTCTAACTGTAAAACTTATTTTCTTAAATTGGTGTTTTGGTGGGCTTTCGCGTGACCCAGATGTTTGGGGCGTGACAGGGTGGTTGCAAATGTCTTCTTTCTTGACTCAAATGATCAATCTCGTTTATGTACGAATCATCCCCCAAGGACCATGTGTCATTTGTGTACCCGTCTCCTACTTTCAAGCAATCAAATTAACTAAAGGGATCTCCCTATTTTTTTAATGATAGCAACTGAAATGGTTCCTCTAACATGTTCACTTGCTTTTCCTTTGAATGAGTACTACTAGCTTTGGTTAGTGAGATGGGATAACATAGGTGGCTGGGTCCGAATGTCTGGTCTTGAATATTAGGTTGATTAAGGTTTAAAGGTGGGTCTTTTTGGTTATTTGGATTAAATGGGATAGGATGATTTTTGGGGGATGCCGTGTTGGTGATTTGATTGGGTGGGTCAACTATTTAAAGTCTTTCCTTCCATGTAGAATCATCACTACATCTGTCTAGGTCATTCCATTCAATTTCAATGACATTTATGTTTATTTCCATAAAGTGTCACTAGTCTTCCAGATGCTCTATTTCTCTTGCCGAATATGTGCTTCTTCGTTCTTGTCTCTTCACTTTCAGATAAGAGACTATCTTCTTCCATCTATTCTCTAGATCCTTTCCTTGTTGTATGATGCAAGAAACATATGTTTGATGCATTCTGTATCCCTATTGTTAGTGTTTGATAGCTGATAGGTATATATAATTTAAAGGCTTGGGTCAAAGAGAGTGATTTATGTTTAGATAAGGTTGATATTTCAAGGACACAATAACGTAGTTAGGAAATGGGCTGATATGAACATTAGGTTTTAGAATGGCTTAGGGTGCAATCTTCTTAGCATAGATTATGTCTTGAATCTCATGATGAAGTGTAGTGATCCGATCCGTTTTCTTTTTTTTTTTTAAGGGCTAACCGTTGATTTTGGGTAAAAATTAAATCTTGATTTTGGTAAGTTATTGGAGGGTATTTTGAGGTTGGATACGCATGTTAAGATATATTTGGTGAAGAATAGAAGGTTCCAAAAGATGTCGGGACAAAAATATACAAAAAGTGACATACCTTCACTATTTTGATCATATTTTTTTTGTACACAATGAATTCTGGTATGGGGTTAGAACCATTGGAAAGTAGACCTTCGGGGCTTTAATTTGAGCATAAGAATAACCCTATTTGGAGTTCAAATGAATGAGATTTTCTTGTTCAAAGTCGGGCCAGTAGTGCTGTCGCGGAGACCACTTGAGAGGTCTCAAGACCAGTCGAGCTGTCTTTGTCGGACATATGCTATAAGTTACGGGTTTTGGATTGGTTTTCTCATTCTTTCCTCTACTCTCTCTCTCTAGAGCTTGTGTGAGGCTAGGGTTTAGGTTTAGGAGTTGTTTGGAGCTTCTTAGCTTCTCTTGGGGATATCTCTTGTGTCTACCTTGGATGTTTACTATTGGAAGCTTGAACTAGACGCTGGAGGCTCCCTTCTCACTCTTTCATTGGAGATTCTCATGGTTGGAGCATTTTTCTAGTGGATCTAGCATCCAAAAGATCGAATCTATGACTAATCTTGAATATCTATATGATATGTGTTGTACCTTTGAACTTATGAACATAAGAGCATGAAAATGGTGTTTTCGAAGCCCTAGGTTAGGGTTTGATGTTAATGAAAATTAAATCATAGATCTATGGGTGATTTAACATGGTCCTATCTTCATGTTATTGTTAAATATGGTTGGATTTGTTAAACGATGAGCTAGGGTTTGAACTTGAGTTTAAACCATGACAATTAGGGAGTTTTGGGGTTAAGGAACCATATGTTGAAATTGAAATGATTATTGGTCAAATTGAGAATTTGACAACCTAGTATATCTATATCTCATGAGTTGTGTGGCACATGGCGTTGCTGGGTATAAAAATTTAGGATTTTTAATAAAAAAAATTGGAACATGCATGTAGTGACATAGGTTGGACTCGCTTTTGTGGTTAATGAAATGGAATAATTGAATAATTAAAGTACTGTGTGATGGAATTGAATGATTAAGTTTGGGCATGAGTTGTTCTTCGGTGAAAGACCAGAAAGTTGCGCAATGTAAGGTAGGCCATTCCTTCAGGTTAATCCTTGTAAAAGCGTGCTCTTGGGCAGCCCACTCATCAATGTTTTCGAGAAAAATAAAAAATATGTGCTCTCTATGTCATGCAACAAAATGGGTATTTATTCCTCGGACCTAGTGTGGCCTGTAGTAATAAATATGCTTAAGTCTATAGACGCCATCCGTCTTTAGTATTTGAGTGAATTGATGAACAAATTAGGTTCGTAAAACCTTAATTGGATGAATGGATAGAATAATAGGATAAAAAGGTGCATTGAGTTGATTGAAAATTATAAGAGGATTGGGTATAATGGTTAATTTCACAAAAAACTAGGGAGTACTGAACAGTAACATTTGTTGAAACATGGTTATGTGTTGGAAATTTGACTTAGAACAAATAATATTGGTTTTGGATAAACTTATGTGTGCATTCCGCACAACCATCTTCATATACCGTGCATATGTTCATTGTTAGTCTTGTTCCTATTAGTTTCGGCACATGTTATTTAACAACATTTCAGGTGATAATGGAAAGAAGGTGGTCGACTGAGAAGCATAATCTCAAGGACCATTTTTAGAAGCTCTTCAGAAATGAATTACATTCATATAGGGTTATCTTTTTGTTGGAGGCAAAACAACCAAAATATTTGTTTTTACAAATAATTAACGAAAAAAATTAACTGGACAGGCAATCGTCAAAACGGGCTCCAAATAAAACTTTTGATGACGAACGATCAAAATAAAACCTGTGCATCCGAAGTTAATTCAGAAAATACTATTTTTACTGGTCGAATCTTCAACTACGATTTGAATCCGAGTTGAAACTCTTGTTAGCTCTTCTACTGTATTCTCTTATGAGATATCCGGTAATATTCCTCTGAGAACTCGTACCAGCAGAACCAGGACAACTTCAGTCTTAGAAGACAAGTTATGAAACTGTTTCAGCCTACCCGCATATATATAGGGCTACAGCAGGGACCTGAGAAGTAATTATGAGTAAGACTTCCAATTGAACACAAACACGTATCAGTAGTTTCTGCAATTAAGCAAATCTCATAGCGGTATCTGTAATTATGAAAAAATAGTAGGGGTTTCTGCAATTTTTATAAAATACTGAATTACAGTTCACACCACTAAAGAACTATAATTGCATTCTTACCCATAATCTCAATACCATATAACATTGAGCTCCTATTATTAAATGCTTACCATTTCTCCGCACGTTAAGATTCCCAATACCCGCCAATTAAATTTAATTACTAAAAATTTAATTTAATCTGCATCTTGATATTCTTTAAACCCTTCTGCTTAACTTATTTGACCGCCGAATAATCAAATCCACCTGCAGGGTTTGACCCGGTCAAAACTTATAAGCATCC
>JAOTRH010179911.1:0-12042 GCA_034768845.1 Heliamphora exappendiculata | reverse complement strand
AAGCGGGCCAAATCCTTGGGATCAAGCTCATTCGAGATCGATCACGTAGGATGTTAGGCTTATCCCAAGCCCGTTATTTTGACTCGATTATTGCTCGTTTTGGCATGGAAATTTCAAGAAATAATTTGTTATTTTTAGACATGAAATTATTTTATCTAGGGATTAGTGTCCTAAGACACTTCAGGAAATAGAGAGGATGAGATGTATTCCTTATGCTTCGACAGTGGGAAGTCTCATGTATGCAATACTCAGCACTAGACCAGATGTCTGTTATGCTGTTGGCATGGTAAGCAGATATCAGTCTAATCCAAGAGAAGAGCGTTAGATTTCGGTTAAGAATATACTCAAGTACCTAAAAAGGACTAGGGAGTATATGCTGGTGTACTAAGCCGATAGTCTTATACCTCTTGGGTATACTAACTCAGATTTCCAGGCCGATAGAGATTTTAGGAGGTCCACCTCTGGCTATGTGTTTACCCTGGGAGGAGGAGCCATCAGTTGGAGCATGAAGCAGTCTTGTACTGCTAACTCTACCATGAAAGCTGAATATGTTGCAACATCGGATGTTGCTAAGGAAACAGTTTGGCCTAAGAACTTCCTTATGAATTTGGATGTGGTACCCTCGGTACAATCGCCTATTGTACTTTATTGTGACAACAATGGTGCAATTGCTAACTCGAAGGAACCAAGAGTCCATAAAAGGAGAAAGCACATTGAGAGAAAATATCATCTCATTCGGGAGATCGTGTAGCGTGGAGACGTGATAGTTTCCAAGATAGTTTCTGCGGATAACCTAGCGGATCCTTTTACTAAGGCGTTGTCTCAGAAAGTCTTTGATAACCATATAGAAGGGTTAGGTGCCAAGTGTGTTCCTGCATGGATTTGAGAATAAGTGGGAGAATCTTAGGAATGTATACTAAAAAGCCATGCTTTTTAGGTATTTTATTCTTGATCCATGGCATATTAATGAGAAACATTTAAGATATTTTTGCATTCGGGGGTTCATATTTATATTTATGATGAATGAACGCATAGCCCTTATATTATATCCAGTATTTGACTCGGTGCATGCTGCACGGAAAGTTGGGTCATAGGTTCTGACAGATTATACAGGTAGGCTCACAATCGCAGCTGATCCAGACATTCCATTGGTACGATTACAGTACATCGTTATAGTAGTTAGTCTTGGCTAGGTCGAATGGATCAAATTCAGGTTTTGAAAATTCGATATTCGAACTCGATGTGTTAGTACACTTGGAGCGTATTGAGCGGAATCAACGGGATGATCAATTGTATACCGACTATATGAATTGATCTACATCCCGTATTATCATGTATTGCACGAACTCTTAATCCCGAAGTGATTGATTGAATATGTTCAGATAGTGTACAGTACTTTGAGTCATCAATGGTTGAGATTTTCTCCTTTAGATCAACAATACCGATGAGTTAGGTACTGGCATTGTTTGTCCGATGATCCATAATCAGCTAACGAAAATCACGTCCAACTTAGGTTGAGGAGTTTTTCTTCGTGTGCTTTGCTTATAGGTTTGATTATGCTAAATATGTATAGTGGATCTTTAGATTCGGCATATTAAAAGGATAAGCGGTACGGTTGTGAGAAGAAGAGGATAATTAAATCGGGTCGTCAGTAACCTAATTTATTTATCGGGAATCTATATTTTAAACGTGAGGAGAATTCAGTGCATTTGATAATTGAAAACTCAAGACATAATTTAAGTTAGGGCCGGGAGTTTAGTTAGGACATTTAGTGGAATAAGTTCTGGTTCGTGCGAGAAAGGATCTAACTTAGGGACAGAGTTAGGGATATCCGATTTTCTCGTACGGTTAGCCCGAGTCCTATACTTCCTCATGATTCCTCACGTAGCCCATTATATGCACGGATATTTTTTTACCGATTTCTGTAATTATTTAATATAATTTGAATTTCAGTTTTGCCGTCGGGAACATTCGGGGATTAAATTAAATAATGGAGGGCAATTTTAAAATTTGGCACGCCAAGGGATCACTCCCTAGGTGGCCGGCCCTAATTGATGGGATGGGAGTTGTTTTATAGATATATCTTTCACTTGCCTAATTTCTTGGTATGAAGACATATATTGTTGCCATGTATATCTGAAGAAAGATATACATGCCTTGTATATCTTAAGTGAATATATATAAATCATAATAGAAGACTCAAAACCCTAATTATCCTCCTCTAGTTGTCGCCCCCCTCTCTTTCTTTTTGGCAATTTCATTATTGCTTCTTGGAGACTAAGTGTGAGAAGAAATCAAAGAAGAAAATAACTTAGATCGGCATCGGTGCCCACACACCGTGATCGTCGTAGCGCGTCCGGGATATACGAGAGAAGATTGTTAGGTCATCTTCAGCATATTCGAGAGTTTTTAAAACTTTTCGACAAGTTTCATAAAGGTATAACAATATTTAGATTAATGCCGTTCTTGTTTTTCATGAAAAAAGCACGCGCCGTTTGTTACGATTATGGCGCCGGTTCTAAAAATTTTTTTGCATCCCAAGAAGAAAATTTTTTCCGCATCCCTAAATTACTCTATCTAGGGATCAGTGTCCTAAGACACCTCAGGAAATAGAGAGGATGAGATGTATTTCTTATGCTTCGACAGTGAAAAGTCTCATGTATGCTATGCTCTGCACTAGACCAGATGTCTGTTATGCCGTTGGCGTGGTAAGCAGATATTAGTATAATCCAGGAGAAAAGCATTAGATTTTGGTTAAGAATATACTCAAGTACCTGAAAAGGACTAGGGAGTATGTGTTGGTGTACCAAGCTGATAATCTTATACCTCTTGGGTATACTGACTCAGATTTTCAGGCCGATAGAGATTCTAGGAGGTCCACCTCTGGCTATGTGTTTACCCTAGGAGGAGGAGCCATCAGTTGGAGCGTGAATCAGTCTTGTATTGCTGACTCTACCATGGAAGCTGAATATGTTGCAGCTTCGGATGCAGCTAAGGAAACAGTTTGGCTCAGGAACTTTCTTATGGATTTGGATGTGGTACCCTCGGTACAATCGCCTATTGTACTTTATTGTGACAACAATGGTGCAATTGTTAACTCGAAGGAACCAAGAGTCCACCAAAGGAGAAAGCACATTGAGAGGAAGTATCATCTCATCCGAGCGATCGTGCAGTGTGGAGACGTGATAGTTTCCAAGATAGTTTCTGCGGATAACCTAGCGGATCCTTTTACTAAAGCGTTATCTCAGAAAGTCTTTGATAACCATATAAAAGGGTTAGGTGCCAGGTGTGTTCCTGCATGAATTTGAGTATAAGTGGGAGAATGTTAGGAATGTATACTGAAAAGCCATGCTTTTTAGGTATTTTATTCTTGATCCATGGCATATTAATGAGAAACATTTGAGATATTTTTGCATTCGGGGTTTCATATTTATATTTATGATGAATGAACGCATAGTCCTTTTATTCTATCCAGTATTTGACTCGGTGCATGCTGCACGAAAGATCGGGTTATAAGTTCTGACAAATTATACAGGTCGGCTCACAATCGCAGTGGATCTAGACATTCCATTGGTACGATTGTAGTACATCGTTATAGTAGCTAGTCTTGGCTAGGTCGAATGGGTCAAATTCAGGTTTTGGAAATTCGATGTTCGAGCTCGATGTGTTAGTACACTTGGGGTGTATTGAGCGGGATGAACGTGATGATCAATTCTATACTGACTATATGAATTGATCTACATCTCGTATTATCATGTATTGCACGAACTCTTAATCCTGAAGTGATTGATTGATTATGTTCAGATAGTGTACAGTACTTTGAGTCATCAACGGTTGAGATTTTCTCCATGAGATCAACAATACCGATGAGTTAGGTATTGGCGTTGTTTGTCCGATGATCCATAATCAGCTAACAAAAACTATGTCCGACTTAGGTTGAGGAGTTTTCCCTCGTGTGCTTTGCTTATAGGTTTGATTATGCTAAATATGTACTGTGAATCTTTGGATTTGGCTTATCAAAAGGATAAGAGGTGCAGTTGCGAGGAGAAAATGATAATTAAATCAGATTATCAATAATCTAATTTATTTATCGAGAATCTATATCTTAAACGTGGGAAGAATTTAGTGTATTTGATAATTGGAAACTCAAGACATAATTTGAGTTAGGGCCGGGAGTTTAGTTAGGACCTTTAGTAGAATAAGTTCTGGTTCGTGCGAGAAAGGATCTAACTTGGGGACAGAGTTAGAGATATCCGATTTTTTCGTACGGTTAGCCCGAGTCCTATACTTTCTCATGATCCCTCACGTACCCCATTATATGCATGGATATTTTTTTTATCGATTTTGATAATTATTTAATTTAATTTAAATTTTGATTTTGCCGCTGAGAACATTTGGGGATTAAATTAAATAATGGAGGGCGGTTTTGAAATTTGGCACGCCAAGAGATCACTCTCTAGGTGGCCGGCCCTAATTGAGGGGATGGGAGTTGTTTTATAAATATATATATCACATGCCTAATTTCTTGGTAAGAAGATATATATTGTTGCCATGTATATCTTAAAAAAAATATACATGCCTTGTATATCTTAAGTGAATATATATATATATATATATATATATCATAATAGGAGACTCAAAATCCTAATTATCCTCCTCTAGTTGCCACCCTCTCTCTCTCTTTTTAGAAATTTTATTATTGCTTCTTGGAGACTAAGTGTGAGAAGAAATCAAAGAAAAAAATAACTTAGACTGGCATCGGTGCCCACACACCGTGATCGTCGTAGTGCGTCCGGGATATACGTGAGAAGATTGTCAGGTTATCTTCAACGTATTCGGGAGTTTTTAAAACTTTTCGACAAGTTTCATAAAGGTATAACAGTATTTAGATTAATACCGTTCTTATTTTTCATGAAAAACACACGTGCCGTTTTTTACGATTTCGGCGCCTGTTCTACCAAAAACATACCACTGGTTCCCTCCCCTGCGCCTGCGCCTGCGACTGCGACTGTTCTTGAACAGTCGCTGGACTACGACACTCTGTCGCACGATGCCTCCGTCGTCTGCATCTAAAACAAACAGGCTCTCTCTAATCTGACCTTCCCGTTGAAGCTACATGAGACGTGGGTGTAGAAGGCTGTGGCAGATACGACCCCACTGGATGAGAACTCGAACTGGATGTCCGTTGGTGTTTATCCCTACATCCCTAGAACTGTGCATGTCCCCCATCTTGCGAACCCCTACTATCTCTGTCTCTGCGCGTCTCGTTTAGAGTGTCTTTCACCTTTATAGCGATCTCCACCAACTCTGTAAAGACTTGTATCCTGAATGCTGCCTCTCTGTCTTTGATAGCAGGCCTCAAACTCCTCTCGAACCTCTTTGAATAGAACTCGTCAGTAGGTACGATCTCCTGAGCAAACCAAGGTAAGCTAGTGAACTCAGCCTCATACTCAATCATTGTTAGAGTGCCCTGAGTCAGAAAAAGGAAGTCCTTTCTGTACCGATCCCTCAGAGTCGTTGGAAAGTATTTCTCTAGAAATACCTTCGTGAATGCCTCCCAAGTGTCTCCGACTATAGTCTTGGCAAACTTCCACAATATGTGGGCACTTCCTTTCAGCTGGAAAGCAGTAAAAGTAACCCTCAGGTCATCTTCCTCAATTTGTAGTGTATCTAGGATCCTGGTGATCAGCTCTAGCCATTCAGTGGCTACCGTGGCGTTTGGATCCCCAGAAAAGGTAGGAGGGTCCAGACGGCGAAACTCACGCATCGCGACCGTTGCCCTCAGCTCAGGTACGCTCTCCCTTCCCCTAGTGGCCTCAGCCAGTTGCCGGATGGAGCAGGCCATCTCACGTAACAGATCTCCCCCGCCAATAGGTCTGTGGGGTGCATTAGCATCCCCAACATCTGGGACTAGAACGTCCGTTCGACTAGAACCACGGCCACGGCCTCGACCTCGGTCTTGTCTTCCCCGTGTGGACATAGCTCTATACGAAAGTAACATAACAGGATAAGCATCCATACAACATGTGATTCCTAACGTAAAATACATAATACACATAAGCATGCTAACACGTAGCCACTTAGATCATGTCATCACATCTCACTTACCGAGGAGAACCAATAAGAAAGACTCGTCACATTGTATAACCTACTCAGATTTCTTGCTAGAAATCACGTCGACGAAACGCGTCTCTAACATGGCTCCCAAGTTTGTTAATCCAAATGCCCAAAGGCAACACTAATCAATCATAAGGTCCAACCTCTATACACGTATACATCACAAGCTATCATGCTGATATTAGGAAAACACTGTAACACATGCAATCAAGCACACATACATCATCACAAGGTGATGTACTCTCTTTCCATGGCTCTTAGGTATTCGAACCCAGAGTTCTGATGCTAAGTTGTCATGTCCCAAACACCAGGGTCACGCGAAAGCCCACCACATACCGTTTATGAACATAAGATTTGAAGTTGGAACACCATCAACTCAAAAATATACAACATTTGGATAAAAGATTTCTCAAAATTTAGTTCTCGTAAACAATAAATATGCAATCTCATACATGAATAATTATATCGCCTTAAGGCGTACAAAACCCGCCTTCTATAACAGGCTTCACATGTAAGAGTACATGTCTCAAAACAGGAGAAGCTACATCTAGTCTTCCGTCACCACGGGCATCCAGGTCAACTCCTCATGTCCACTTGAAAATAGTTTTACAATAAAATCTCACACCGTAAGCCAAAGCCTAATAGAAAAAAGATAGTAAATCTGTAATACAGGTCATGCAATTATATGGTGGGAGCTAACTCGACCATAAAAGCCAAATAGGTTTTTCTCACAAAAACCACAAGTTTTTCATCTGAAAACCACTATATCATCATTGAAACTATGTATATCATCCTAACAGATATCATGCCACAGTTAAGGAAAAGCAGTAAAATAGTAATCTCCACTCGGGTCACACCGCCGAGGAGAAAACAAGATAAAATAAAATCTTATGTACCGACTCTGCCACACAGACAAAGGTAACAACAATAGACTCCTGCCCATTACCCTAGTCACCACTTAAAGGTCTGCTCGGTAATGACAAGTTCTATACGGAGTCACGACAACATAAGCAATACCATTCACGGAGGCAACCGACTTAGTTTACAGGTTCACAACCCGAGGGCACTAAGCACCCACCAACCACTCAGTTTACGGGTTCACAACCCGAGGGCACTAAGCACCCACTAACCTCGTTTATGAGGATTAATCTGAAGGCACGCAGGGACCTACTCTGCGCACGTTCCTAGACTTTCACCGTGGAGTAATAGAAACCCAACTCAACACACCAATTGCCACGGTACATCTATAGATAACATTTAAAAACCCACAAGCAATTATACAACACATGTATAAAAGAGATCTAATCCATTAACATGGAGATCTATAAGCGTGTAAAAACATGATGTTCACCAAAACGTTTTATATGTTGAGACTCAACCCCAAGGGCTAGCTACAAACCTAAAAAAAAGAAAACACGTTTTTCAAACATTTTCAGCCATCAGCCCAGGTTCAGTCGATTGAAAAACACATTGGAAAAACACAAAACGCCAAACACGGTCTAGTCGACTGAACCCATAAAACTATGATCAGTCGACTGACCCCCATGGTTGAGTCGACTGTACCAGCCCAGAAAATATTTTTGAGCTACGGATCAGCCATTTTTAAACCCCAAAGAAATGGAGTCACACAAGTCCAAGCCTACCACCAAAGGCCTCAAAAATAACATCCAACACCGTTTTTATCTAACCGAAACAACGAAAAAAAATTTTTAAACTAAAAACCCAACTTTTCGAAAACATGAAACACCTTTTCATGAATATAAAACGGTAACAATGCACAAGATTACATGTAGAACCTTCTAACAACTATAAAGTCTAGGATCTTACCTCGGTGAGTTAAAAACTTGATGCCTCAATCCACGTGCAAAATTGAGTTTCGTCAGAATAAAATTCCATTCGGATGGATGCGTAGAGCATGATGCCAATAACAATGATCGGCTATTGAATCGCCAAAAACAAAGTCCCGGGCCCCCAAGAAATTAGAGAGAAGGTAGAGAGAAAATGGAGAAAACTTAGTCAAGAAATTTTGAAAATATCTTTTGAAAATATTTAACTCTAGATATTTATAGACCTCCAAAATATCTTGTTTTTAAAAAATTTTGAAATTCGAACTGCAACTCCCAACAATCCCCGGGACCAACCCAGCATGCATAGATATACTCAAACACGCATCAAATTACTTAAAAACATGTAGAAACAAGAATTCTAGACATGCGTCAAAAAACACCGAATATGCATTTAACATAAAAAAAGATAGTACAGGGTCTCACAATTCTCATATACACTTATGAGAAAACTTTTAATATATTACAAGGTGAGAATTTCTCACGCACACATGCTATGAGAAAACTTCTCATACTTAGGTCTGCCTTTATATTGATCAGTACCATCCTCGCCTCTTGGTTCTAGCCGAGCACGACCGCCAAGTATGGTGCCATCTCACTCCTGTGTAGAAATTGCGACCAAACGTTTTATATCCTTATAGTCCTAGAAATTTCTCATTCATAAGTTACTCATTTAATTTAAAACTAAGAATGATAAAATTGAGAAAAATAGTATGTATGAGAAAGTTTCTCATACATGAAAAAAAATTATATTGAAATAATTTTCATTCATAAGTTACTCATTTAATTTAAAACTAAGAATAATAAAATTAAAAAAAATATGTATAAAAAATTTCTCATACTTGAAATAGTTTACAGTTACACTCGCCCATTTAAAACTAAGTACGAGAAAAATAAGTATGAGAAATTTTTCATACATGAAATAGTTCATATTTTTTACAAGTTGCTCATTTCATTTAAAATTAAGAATAAAAAAGTATTAAAAATAAGTATGAGAAGTTTCTCATATTTAAAATAGTTCACATTTTTTATAAGTTACTTATTTAATTTAAAATTAATAATAAAAAATTAAGAAAAAAAAGTATGAGAAGTGTTTCATACTTGAAATAGTTCATATTTTTTTTACAAGTTGTTCATTTAATTTAAAACTAAGAATAAAAAAATTAAGAAAAAATTAGGTATGAGAAATTTCTCATACTTGAAATAGTTCATATTCTTTTACAAGTTGCTTATTTCATTTAAAATTAATAATGAAAAAATTAAGAAAAATAAGTATGAGAAGTTTTTTATACTTGAAATAATTTTTATTTTTTTATAAGTTGCTTATTTCATTTAAAACTAAGAATACAAATTTTTTTAAAAAAAGTATGACAAATTTTTTATACTTGAAATAGTTCACATTTTTTATTAGTTACTTATTTTATTTAAAATTAATAATAAAAAAATTAAAAAAAATAATTATGAGAAATTTCTAGTACTTAAAATAGTTTTTATTTTTGTTATAAATTAAACATTTTATTTAAAATTAAGAATGAAAAAGATTAAAAAAATAAGTATGAGAAATGTATGAGAAGTTTCTAATACTAGATTTTGAGAATATTCTCATATGCATACGTGCTATGAGAAACTTCTCTTAGGTAAAATTTAAAATGTATAAGAAGTTTTTCATATATCACAATATGAAAAATTTCTCATATACATACGTGATTTGAAAAATTTCTTGTATATGCGTGCAATGATATTAAAACTTAATGTATATGCTATTTTTTTTATAATAACAAAATTATTGATATTTTTTTGGTTTTTTTAACATTAAGACAAAAGACAAAAACCTAACTTTAAACTTTTTGCCAAACAAGAAATTAAGTTAATTAGAATTTCTTAAAAATAAATTTTAAAAAGTTATTTTTGTATTTTTATATTTAGCATCAATATTCATTAATAGATCTCGACGAATAAATTGTAAAAGCATAAAATTTTTAATTAACAAATGCACACAATAAGATTTTAAAATGTTTTAGAGTTGAATTTTAAAAAATAAGAAAGTAATATGTGAGACAGCGAGAGTAAGAAATGCCCATTAAATTATTGCCGATTAATATAAAGAGATATTACATTTTTGAATTAATAATTCAAAATATAAAAATTTGAAAGTAATTAGAGTTTTATAACTAAATTAATTGAAATAGTGACATGAATTTTATTGACACTCGTTATTATTTTTAATAGTTTTATTATTATTTTTATATATTTTATGATCAAGACTATTTATTTTGTAAATCATTTGTGTAGAAAATTTATATTAATCAGATATAGTTAATTTTATAAATAGATCACATTTGTTAAAAACCAATTGAATGGTAAATATAGGCCCAGTTGAGTAACTTGTATATTTGTTTATTGGCAAATAAGTAAAAATATGAATAAATAACTTTGTTTGACTCAATTGGTTTATTTGCTTCATTTGGAAGGATACTTGCTTATTTGCTTATTTCGGCTTATTTGTGGTTTATTTTGATTTATTTTGTCTTATTTGGCTTATTGATTTATTTGCTTATTGGTTTAAATCTTGTTTATTTGCCAAATCAAACGAAATTGCTTATTTGGCTGCTTATAAGTCAAATAAGCCAATAAGTCATTCACCCAAATGAAGCCATAATCTTAGAAAAAATATTGATAAATAAATATAATCAGATCATAGAGTTATAAATATTTAATTAATTTAAATTTTTATATGAATAATAAAATTAATAAATAATATAAAATAAACGAGTCAAATTATAAAAACATATTAAAAAAAAAAATTAATTCAATAGAGAACATCACAGTTCATGTATCAACTCACCTTATTTTATAATTTTTCAGTTCTAAAGGGATGAATTCGTTAGAGTTTTCTTTGATACTTTTTTTCGGGTCAAGTAGGATTACCGTATGGAAACAGTAAGTACCGCTAAAGTAGTATGTATTATTGCTTATTTAGTGCTTCTAATAAATAAAAGCATTCAATTTTTAGTAAGTTAATTATTTTTTTAAATTTTTTACCCACCAAATAAAAGTTAACTAATAGAGTTTCACCCAAAATATTTTTTTTGTTACGTAATTATACAAGAGTATCACATAAGTAATATTATAAATAGTATTACATCAGGGGTGTTTGGTACAGCTTTCTGTTACAATTTTTAGTTTCCTGTTATTAATTTTAACTATAAATTGTAATCTTTTCAAACATCCACAATTTTTACTACAAATTCACTATAATAATATTTTTTTTCTATTTTAAGTACAAGTAATAATTTGTACTAGATACTTACAACTTCTACTATAAATTTCGGTTCATAAGTTACTAATTAGTTTCAACAATACCAAACATTACATCGTGTTTAATAATTACTTAGTTTTTATTTAGATTTGGGCCTGGGCTTTCTTGTGGGCCCAGCGGCCCTACCCTTTTAACTAACATATTTGGTGGTGTTTTTTTTTCTTGATTGTTCCACGTCGTGATGTGTGTCCTTTATCAGCAATTATTTATTTTGAAAATAATTGAAGAAAGGGAAAGAATCCAAGAAACAATGATAATGCTCGCCTTTCAATTGAAGAAAAGGAAAGAATCCAATGCTAAATAAAAACAAGGAACGGTATATGTATTAAAATATTAATTTTGGGCTGTGTCGGTAGGAATGAGTATTATTAATTTACATAAATGTCTCTACTTTACTGGCAATTTGTACAGTAAAGTAGGAGAAAGGAAATTGCAACTCGCAACTGTAAATTTTGAATTCGAATATTTTACTTTGTACAATTATGCTTTATTTGTTTTGGGAAAAAAGGTTTTTGAATATTTGAATTTGGTTGTGATTTTTAAAAAGTTGTGTTAGCAATTGTGGTAATATTTGTATAAATAGAAATGGTGGAGTAATGGTGACATGATTATAATGATAGTAATGATCTGTTAATTGTTCAGAAATAAAATACTAAATATAAAATACTATATATAGAGATGAATATAAAATTCAATGGATACAAGTTCGAATATATAATCCTTAGTTTTATATATATATATATATATATATATATATACCAT
>JAOTRH010179890.1:0-12042 GCA_034768845.1 Heliamphora exappendiculata | reverse complement strand
CGTCACTTCCACTACTTCGAGCCCCGCCACTTCGAGTGGGTAGCCCGGGGTTTTTTGATGTACATGTTTGGTGCCTCTCTGTTTTTTAACAAGGAGAATACCATTCATTTGCATTACCTCGGTGCTCTTGCTCGTTTGGATCAGGTTGCTTTATTTGATTAGGGAGGAGCTGCTCTGGCTACCCTCTACAGATTCATGCAGACATTGACCTGGTTCCCCCAGGAGTTCAGTATGGGGGGATACTGGAGGGTATGGGAGGTATGCTTTTAGTCTTCTACTCATCTTTCATTATTTTTCGTTATGCATTACCTACTGACTGACATCTTTTCCTTTACAGCTATGGACTTATGAGTTCCTCGGGCTTCACGTCCCGGTGAACTCGTTGCCAGATCCTTTAGTCATTCCCCGAGCAGCCCGATGGTCCCGAAGGCTGAAGGGGAAGAAGGCTGGGGGAAAGGACATCGATCGATTTTAGGTCTCATTGGATCGGCTGACTCCCAAGCAGGTATTTTTTTCACAGTTTACTGCCCTGTTCTTTGTACTGTATACTGATCACCATTTCTGTTCACTGCACTGTACACCGATCACTATTTCTTCTCACTGTACTGTACACCGATCACTATTTCTGCATATTGATTACTGTGCTGCATATTGATCATTCGTTGTGCACTGTACTGTATTTTGAATCACTGCAGGTCCACTGGGACGTCTGAAGGGGAGTGGAGGATTGGGCCGATGCAGATCTGATGCGTTGTCGGGATACTACTTCTATGCGGATCCTACTGGAGGGCCCATTCAGTAGGGAGTACTATCTTGGCGAGCGAGTGGTTCGCCAGTCGCTTGGCTTTGATCACTTCAGGATACCGGTGGCCCCTCAAGTCCGTATGCGCCGGACTGATCATCTAGGCCCCGCCGACTTGCTACTGGAGACGATGGGGACCCCAGCTTCGGAACTACTGGTGATGGAGGGGGATTATGATGCTTGGGTCTGGGCACACCTGATGGGTCCTCTAGGTTCCAGTCCGGCTGCCCCTGGTGGTAGGAGGAGAGGACGAGCACCGGAGGTAGCTGATGCTGGTGCTGGTGCTGGAGCCGCTGCTGGGGCCGCTAGAGCTGTTGTAGCTGTTGATGCTAGTCCGGCTGGTGCTGACGTAGGCGGGGTTAGGGCTGGGGGTGTCGAGATACCATGGATAATATCTTCCTTTGTCGATGGGTATTCTTTTGACATTCCTATCCCAGTTCCTCCAACGCCAGAGTTCCAGCCAGCACGCACTCAGGTTTGACTCTTTTCTCCTTATTTCATTTTTTCCCTTCTTTATTTGCAGATTGTTCAATTATGTGTCCTTTCTCAACAGATGGATCAGGCTTGGCTGGACCGTATTATGCTGATGATGGGCGGTCTGCGGACCCTTGTTTGCCAGCAGGATGCTGCCCTACGCGCAGCTGGGATTCCTTTCGTCCATCGGCCAATAGTGTTTATCTTTTTGGTCTCTTTATTCACTTTTATACTATTTTCTTGTTGTTTGCCTCTTTTAACAGCCGTATGTATTTGCTGTTGTTCCACCTCCTGCTCCTGCCCCTGCCCGAGGCTGCGAATCTCGTGCTGCTACTTCTAGAGCCCGCTCTAGAGGATCCATCTCGTCTGCCAGGGGCCGCTCTAGAGCCATATCTTCTTCCTCCGGCAGTGATGATGGGGATGAAATCCTTGAGCGACTCTTCGAGGATATCAGCTTAGACGAGGTTGGCCCTTCCTCTCGCCGGGTCCGTTCGAGGCACACTTGAGAGAGAGCTTCCCCTTCCCTAGTTTTATTTTTTTTTTCTGACACTTCACTTTTGATGGGCATGCGTGCCCCAACTGCTTGACAAACTTTTATTCATTTACTTGGTCCATGGGCCTACTTGCCCATGCCTACTGTTTATTAGGCCTGAGTGCCCCAGTTTATATTCTGATACACTGTATTATATTTTGGGCCTTCGTGCCATTTTACTGCTTTATGCTCATCTGCTTGTGTGATTCGTACTAATCAAACTATCTTACATGTACAATATGAATGTCAGTATTTTACATAAGCTATAGAAATTGGAAATTGACTACACCCGCCATATTCCAACATGGCAGTCGTTGCTTCCAACATGGCGGCCGCCTCTTCCAACATGGCGTTTGCCACTTCCAACATGGTAGCCGCTTGGTCAAAGTAGTGATGTCACTGTACTGTGCTTTTTTAAGTTGGCGGCCGCTATATCCAAGGTGGCGGCCACCACAATGGGTGTGCCATTTGTCGAATTTTTTTAGTTTTCTTCCCTTTTCTGCTCTATAAATACCATCCTGGTGATCCCGTCTGCTGATGCTCGAACTCAAATGGCTAATATTCCTTCTTCTTGGATTGAGGCATTCTCCCACAATGAACGTTTGAACTTTGCTCCTTTCGGCCTTAATGCCCTCTTCTTACTGAGAACTGTGAAGACAAACAGATCCTTACTGATGGTTGCTGCACAACTGTGGGATTCTCAGTCTCACGCTTTTCAATTTAGTCTTGAAGAACTTTGTCCCACTTAGAGGAATTTACTTCCATGCTGGATCTGACTGCACAGAATTCTGTTATCGTCCCCACTCCTTTTCTCTTTGTTCGGCAATAGGTGATGCAACTCTACGACTTGTCTAGAATGGAGGCTACCCGTTTGACCTCGGGTGACTATCTTGGCATTCCGTGGCTTATTGAGAGGTTTCATTCTACTGGTGATCTCAGTGATCTTGACTTTCAGCTACGATGTCGCTACGTACTTTGCTTCTGCCTCCTTGCCTAGTATCTCCTCGTCCCTCCTGATGGGCAGGTTAGTTGTGTCCTGGTCGACAATGCTGGCCAAATGTGGACGGGAAAGGACTTTGTGCCCCTTGCTTTAGCGGAGACGCTGCTGGGTTTAGATGCTGTCCATCGTGGTGAGACCACTACTCTTGCTAGCAGTCCTTTACTCCTTCCGGTAAACTCAAACCTTACTTTTATACTTCATTTCATATTATAACTTTTTACTCTTATTGCTCTATCTTTTGCTACAGATCTGGTTGATGGAGAAATTAAATTTGGTGCAAAAGCCTCCCACTGACAGACATAGTGTTGCGGCTTTCCTGTATCGTCCAAGTTACCAGATATGTACTACTGAAACAGCCTGGCGACAGCACCCTTGTTCTTTGACTGGCCCGGATATCACTTGGCAGTGCCCCATGGTGGCGGATTCCCGTCATGACTCTGACTACCATGAATCATTATGATGTTCTACTTGTCGATCTGTGCCGGACTTCTTTCTACTACCCCTGTCGGATCATGTGGCAGTTTGGTCATATTCAGGTGATCCCTCATATCCGAGGCCATTTATCTTCATCTGTACTGCGAGCCCCATTTCTGGCACAGTATCGGGATGCCTGTCCTTCCCGCTCATTGATGGAGATACAGGAGTTACAGTACCCTGAGCGTTCTGCTGAATACAAGGCATGGCTAATACAAGACAGGGAGAGGAAAGATAGACAGGAGGGAGAACAGACAGCAAAGAGGAGAAGAATTTGAGTCTCTCTGCTTTGTTTTGAAGATTTCACAGCTTTCTCTTTTTATTTGTAGAGTTTGGGATTTGCGTGCCCCCTCTTTTATTTCAAAACTTTGTAACACTGATTTAAAGTAATGAAAAACTCCCACTTTATGTTTAAGATAGTTCAAATTTATCCAAAGTTTTAATGCCTTTATTATTAAAATTCAGCAATTAATTTGCATTGGTCTTACTTAGATTCAAAGATGGTTAAAAACAAAAAAAAATGTGGTCGGACTTCTTTGAAGAAGCTGCCTACGTATCCCAAGAAAGTGAAATCAGGCCATAACGTAGTTCGGGCTCGATTTTTACTTGGGTATTGACGCTCTCTTTTTGTAATGTCCTAACTTTTGCCAAGGTCTCCCTTTCTAGTTTTTGGCCTTGTGGGCTGCTCTAACTTTTTGCCTGAGTTGCCTTTTCGGTTTTTAACTCAGCGAGCTTTTCTTTTATATTTATTTTTACCTCAGGGATAGTACTTCTTGAGTTGATCAATGTTTACTAGAGTGGAGAATACGTTGCCTTCCAGATCCATAATGATGACAGCACCACCGGTCATGATGGTTTTGATGAGAAACGGTTTAGACCAGTTTGGCTTGAACTTGCCCCTCGGGTCGAAAATAGAAGTTCAACCAAATCCCCTTCTCTAAGATCTCGAGTCTTGACTTTCTAGTTGAATGCCCGAGCTATCCTCCTTTGGTAACCTTGTACATGAAATAGAGCTTGCAGTCTTCTTTCATCAAACAGGAGCAACTCCTCCATCCGGTTCCTCTGCCATTCTGCTTTTGAGATACTGGCCTCAGCCACTGCCCTTAGCGAGGGGATTTCCACCTCAATGGGAAGAACAGCTTCCATCCCATATACTAAAGAGTATGGCGTAGTTCCGATCGAAGTTCTGATCGACGTTCGGTATCCCGAGGGTGCAAATCGTAGATGCTATGGCCAATCTTTGTGCGAGTTGATTGTCTTTTGCAGAATTTTCTTGATGTTCTTGTTCGCTGCCTCGACTGCTCCGTTGGTTTGTGGCCGATATGGTGAGGACTTATGAGCCACTATCCGATATTCCTTGAAAAGATCCAGGACTTCTCCTTGGAAGTGTGAGCCATTATTCGAGATGACCTCGTGGGGAATTTTGTACCAGCAAATGATATTTTGCTTGATAAACTTAGCAACATGGGAGGCCTTCAATACTGAGTAGGAAGCTGCTTCCACCCACTTGGTGAAATAGTCAATGGCCACTAAGATAAACTCGTGTCCATTAGATGCATTTGGTGTTATTCTGCCAATCACGTCGATGCCCCATACTGAAAACGGCCATGGTGACGTTAGACTATACAGCTGAGATGGGGTAACATGCATGAGGTTTGCGTGAATCTGGCACTTATGACATCTCCGCACAAACTGAATACAATCTGTTTCCATCGTCATCCAAAAGTACCCTTGTTGTAGGATCTTCTTGGCTAACATATTTTTGCTCATGTGTGGCCCACAAACTCTTGCGTGGATTTTCTTCATCAGTTCTTGCCCTTCTTCGTTGTTTACACACAGCTTGTTGACCCCAGAATGTCCTCGTTTGTACAGTCTACTACCACAAATGACAAACCGTGTAGACAGTCGTCGTATCGCCCGTTTGTCCTTTTTATTGGCAAACTTGGGATATTCTCCTTTCTCTATGAAGTTTTGAATGTCAAAGTACCACGGAAGTCCATCGGTGCTTTCTTCAATAGTTGCTGTCATCTCATATGCCGGTTTTCTCTTCTGCTCAATTATCAAGGGTCTCATTCGAACTCCGGGCGGTATGTCGATCATGGATGCTAGGGTAGCCAGTGCATCGGCGAACTTATTCTGCAGTCTTGGCACATGGGTGAAGATTACTAATTCAAAGCATGGTATTAGCTTCTCTAGCTCCTGATGGTAGAGAATCAGCGTCACATCCTTGACCCTCCATTCTCCTCGTGCTTGTGAGACCACAAGGGTTGAATCCCCAATGACTTCCAGCTTTCTTGCTCTAGTTCTAATGCTTCTTCCAACCCGGCTAAGCATGCTTCATACTCGGCCTGATTGTTGGTTACTCCGAAGTTGAGCTCCAATGATAAGGGGACATGTGAGTTGTCAGGGGTGACAAGGAGGACTCCTATTCCAGAGTCGTATTGATTGGACGCGCCGTCGAAATATAGAGTCCACTTGTCATCCCCGACTTTCATCAGTTGTTTGTCAGGAAACTGGAATTCCGTGTCTTCACCCCCTTCCATTGGTTGATTGGCCAAAAATTCTGCTACTGCTTTGCCTTTGACTGAATTTTGGATGACATACTGGAGATCAAACTCAGATAATAATAACAACCACTGGGCTAGTCTTCCTGTTAGTGCCGGCTTTTCGAACAAATACTTTAACGGGTCCATCCGGGAAATGATGTTCACTGTAAAAGACAACATGTAGTGCCTTAATTTTCGGGAGGCCCAAACCAAGGCCCAACATGTCTTCTCTAGCGGCGTGTACCGAATCTCTGATGCCGTCATCTTCTTACTTAAGTAGTAGACAGCCTTTTCTATTCCAGTTTCACCTTCTTGCGCCAGCATACATCCCATAGCTGAGTTAGTCACTGACAGGTAAAAGATTAGTGGCCTATCAGGTTTGGTAGGAGCTAGAACAGGAGGGTTTTGCAAGTACCATCGTACGGTATTGAAGGCGTCTTGGCATTTTTGATCCCATTCAAATTCAACTCCTTCCTTCAGCAGGTGGAAGAGTGGCTCACAGGTAGTTGTCAACTTTGCGATAAAGCGACTGATGAACTGAATCTTTCCCAGAATGCCCCTGACCTCTCATTCAGTCTTCGATGGAGGCATTTTCAAAATTTCTTTGATCTTTGAGAGATCGACTTCAATTCCCTGTTGAGTGATCATAAATCTGAGCATTTTTCCGGCGTGACTCCAAATGCACACTTCTGCCGGTTGAGCCGCATCTTATACTTTTGAATCCTTTCAAAGAACTTTTGCAGTGCTGTGATGTGGCCTTTCCGATCCTTGGATTTGACTATCATATCGTCCACATATACCGCAACCTCCTTATGTATCATGTCATGCAGTAATATAGTGGCAGCCCTTTGATAGGTTGCCCCTGCATTCTTTAGACCAAACAGCATCACGCGATAACAGTAGGTGCCCCAAGGCGTGGTGAATGTCGTCTTTTCCCTGTCTTCGGGATTCATTAAAATTTGGTTGTATCCAGAGAAGCCATCCATGAACGACAGTAAGGCGTTCCCTGCTGTACTGTCTACTAAGACGTAATGTGTGGCAAAGAAAAATCGTCTTTCGGGTTAGCCTTGTTGAGATCTCAAAAATCCACGCAGACTCGGATACGACCGTCCTTCTTTAAAACTGGCACAATATTGGCTACCCATTTTGGATACTTGGTCACCATTAGGAATCCAACGTTGATCTGTTTGGCAACTTCTTCTTTGATCTTCAGAGCCCATTCTGGTCAGATTCGTCTTAATTTTTGTTTGACCGGTTTAGCATCGGGGTATAGAGGGATATGGTGTTGGACGATGTCGGGATCAATTTCGGGCATATCTTCGTAAGACCATGCAAATACATCTCTCAACTCTTTTAATAGAGTTATTAGTTGTTTTTGTTCGACTAAGGACAAAGAAGAACCGATTTGAACATTTTGCGGTTTAGTTTCATTACCCAGATTTGTTGACAAAGTTTCTTCAATTATTGGTTGGGCACACATTTTTTCTTATCTTTTTATTAAAAATTTTATTTCTTCAGGAATATTCCCATCGAATTCAAAATCATCAAAAAGCATATGAAATAAATCAAACAAAGTAGAGTAACCAAAAATTTCGTTCATTTCTTTAGAAACAGTGGGAATACCAAGCTCGATAGAAAAGGAAGAGAGAGGAGCACCAACGGATGTGCCCTCGATTACAGGACCAGACTCAATCCCGGACTCAGGATAGACAATGTGTACATCATCAGACTCGATGGTCCAATTCTTTACTTCCTTTGTGGCTGCGTTGACGATGAGTTTGGTGCAGTCTGTAGGTACATTGAAATCCATCATGAAACAGTCCGATTTAGTTATACGCAGTTGAGTCATCCTTTCATTGAATAGCATTCCCAGATCAGTACCGTCGAGTTTGTCAGCCTAGTCTTCCTCTCGGACCTTTTTTCCTTCTTCCTCCATTGTTTCTTCTTCCTCAGTGTCAGACAATCGATGATTGAAAAAGATTTCCAACTCTGGCAGCTTTTGGCTGGTCTCTTTGTCGATCCATGGCTCCGAAAAGCCATAATATGGAAAGTTTTCTCCCTCCTTGACGAAGTATCCATTGAGTGTCCTAAAATAGTTAGCTTTTTGCCCCTTCCTAGGCCCTTCCAGGTCTTCCTCCGTTGGCTCATACCCAAGACCAAAACGGTGTGAAGTTGGCAATACTTGAATGGGCTCTAGGATTCCCTGCAGTTTACGTCCCAATCCCATGCCGGGGAAGGACATTTTTCTCATCATCGTTACAGCCCACGGGTTGACATATCTTTCTTCCTCATTCATCAGTGCTTGAACGGCTTGTGCTTCATCAAATTGGAATCTACCGAGTAGCATGTCGTCTTCACTGTGCTGTACTTCTAACAGAGTTGCTCCCTCCCCTCCTTTCGGGGGGTGAATACTGTCTTCTCCATGAATGGTCAAAACTGCCCCGTTCTTCATCAATTTTAGTTTTTAATGGAGGGTAGAAGGTACCGCCTGAACATTCGGATAATGTAGCCATGGCTTACCTAGTAGCAAATTGAAGGAGGCCGGCACGTCTAGCACGTGAAACTCTACTGATGTTTCTAATGGTCCTACTGAAACGGCGAATGACACCAATTCCTGTACATCCCTTCTCGTGTTGTCATAGGCTCGTACCCCTTGATTACATGGAGTGAACTAGTCTAGCCTCATTCCTAAGCAGACGACCGTTCTTAGTGGGCAGACATTCATAGAAGATCCGTTGTCAATAAGGGTCACCGGGACCTATTTTTCCAAGTACTTGACGGTGATGTGAAGCGGCTTATTATGGCTTCTTCCCTCAGCAGGCAGATCCTTATTAGAAAAGAAAATGACTTTTGGTTCAGCGACTGGCAGAATAAGTCCAATAAGCTGCTTGGGGGTTGCATCTATCGGGATACTGGCCTTATTCAACACTTTTAACACAGCTTGTCGGTGTTTGTGCGAGGCCATCAGTAGCTCCCAGATGCTGATGTTGGCTTGCATTTTCTTCAATTGTCTCAATACTACATCATCTTCCTCTTCCTGTTCTTTCTCCTTTTCTTTTTCACTCGGCTACCCTCTTTCCAATTGGGCTGGTTTGAAGTGTCGCCCGCTCCTGGTGAGATGTTCTATATGTTCCTCAGGATCCCACAATCCTGTTATTGTGTCACCGGTCTTCCTTACTTCGTTCATAGGCAGAGGGCTATCAAATGCCCACAAGTCGCCCAAATCTGTGATCGCCAGTCTTCCTTTCCTTTCTTCATCATCTTCGATAGCCCAGGTATTGTCAATCTCCTCCCAGATGTCTTCCTCAATAAAGTCCACTTGTTGCTCCTGAGCGGCCCAAAAGTCAGCCCACTCGGCCCCATCTTATTTTAGCACAATCCTCACAAGCCAGTAGGATTGCATGTCTCATCAACGTGTACCTCTTCCTCAAAAAGTTGGGGAAGGGTGATTCCATTGAGCACATGGACAAATCCATAAGGCCGAGTCGGGTAATCCAATGGCCATTCATCTTCTTCATTGTGCTCCTCCTCTTGCTGGTATGCTTGGACTATCGGTTGATACCATTCCCAGGCATTATCGTTTTATTTTTTCCCAGTCTCGTCTGCCTCTAATCATCATGAATGAGCATATCGTCTAATTCTCAGCTATCGAAACACGAGGGTGTGGTAGGTGTGCTGAATAGATTTGTTGACTTGGGTCCTCTAATTCTCCCAGCGACATATAGTTTACCCCAGTTTGCCTGGCATGATTTGGCAGTGGATTTATAGTGACGTTCGGGTTCGAGGTAACTGATGGAGGAGGGATCACCTTGTTATCAATGAGGTTTTGGATTTCACAGCGGAGCCTCATACACTTGTCGGTTAGGTGTCCATGGCCCTGATGAAAGGCGTAGTATTGAGAGACATTGTACCTCGGCGGCAAGGGATCGGGCACTTGCATGGGGTCTAATGGTTTGAGGAGTCTTTTCTCGACCAACCGGTTCAGAGCAGTGGATAACGAGATGTTGAGAGGGGTAAAAGTTCTTCGCAGCAGTTGCTATGTTTGCTGACCATCGCTTGACTGCTGAAAATTGTTTGGTTGATGAGTGGAGGAAGAAGGGTTCAAAAGGTTTATCTTGCTCGAGCGGGACACGAGGTTAGTTGTGGCGGGTTAATTTGTGAGGAAGGTCCTTCTCGGTGGTTTCTGGCTAGATTCTGTCTTCTCAATATCACCGGATTGGATAGCATCCTCAATTTGCACCCCATCGTCGAACAGCTGTTCCAAGGTGAAAAGTGGCTGTGTGATGAGGTAGCACTTCAATGGAGACTGCAGGTTCTTTACCACCATCCTTACTTGCTCCTTTTTAGAAGGTCGACTTGTCATTTTAGCGGCCTTGCCTCTCTAGCGGGTTAGAAAGTCAACTAAAGATTCCCAATTCTCTTGCCGAGTTATTTCAAGCTCTCGAGTAGTGACGTCCAGCTGGACGTTGTAGCTGTACTGGCTAATGAAGGCAGTGGTTATATCCTCTCATGTTCTAGTTTTGGCCACTTCGAGAGAAAGAAACCACCTATGCGCAGCTCCAGAAAGCGACTAATGGAATAATTAAGCCTTAAGCTGATCATCGATTCCCATAGGGGATAAGGTCCCAACATACATTCTCAAATGGATACGCGGATCCCCAGCGCCATCAAACTTTTCTATTTCTGGCATCTTAAACTTTTTGGGCAATTTCACATCTGGGAATAGGCACAGACCACCTACGTCCAGCATATATTCTTCTATTCCTTTAGCTTTCCTCAGCACCTTTTCCATCCGGTCAATCTTTTTTGTCAACGCGAATTCCTTGGTCTGAGCAGTGTTTTCATCTTCTACCACAATCGGGCAGGGAACTCGAGGTGGTACAACAACTTGCAATATCTCTGGCCCTTGGTTGTCATCTCAAAAATCTTTGCCATTCTCGTTCACATTGTCTAGCTGTCCATTCACACTGAGCATACGGGCCTGAATTGATTGTATCTGTGCCTGGCACTAGTTTTTGGCTTGGGTTTGCTGCTCCACAGCCCGCTGTATCTCGGTAATAGCCCTCATCAGGGCTATCAAATTAACTTCATTTTCTGCCTTGTCGGTTGATTCAGATACTCTGCGCAGTCTACCCATTTCTGATCTTACCCAAACTCGTGTTGATGTACTCTTCCTGGATCAATGGTAACTCATAGAAAAACCTAGATTGCACAAGTAGAATAACCAGTTTCAGGCATTTTTTAGAAGAACGTTCAGACAACGGACAGTAGATATCCCTGATACTCAAAATAGCTGAAACTGAAACAATGCCCCTGCTGGGCTCATACCATCAGCATAACAACTGAAAACCCAGGACGAGAACCAAGTTTTAGGGGAAAGGTTTTGTTTAAGCGGATGGTGTTCTGGCAAGACGATAGTTCTAACCCTCAAGAGACTAGTTCGACCTATGATTCTAAAGGGAAATAGACAGCACTCTGTCAGGGAAACAGATCTTACTCTCTAGGATTCTGATGAAAAACAAGCAGCATAACGATAAGGAAAAATGACTAACTCTCATAGATATGTCAAGGGTTTGAGAGAAGAGAGCCTAAACAAAGGCAGAGAAAACCAACGACACGAGGAGAACCTAGAGGAGAGAGAAACTACCCTAGAGGTGTTAAATAAAACACGAGCATGACCCCGAGAAGAAAACTACTATGTGAAGGACAAATATGGTGAATAATAAAGACTCGAGTAAGAACCCGAAGAAGGAACTAACTTAAACGAAGGAAAACAGGAAAACTCAGGCCAAACCCAGGAAAATGACTAGCCTAATCCAAACAAATAATCTTAACAATATACAATCAAAACATACAATAAAAAAAAACATATAATCCTACTAGGGTTAGCAGCACCTAATTGGGGGGTTCTATGTTCACTATATGCAAAAGGCCAGATTTGGTCAATTTAAACAGGGTACCTTCTGAATAGAGCCGGGTATATACCTCTCATGCCTGGAGTGGTACGGGACATGGTCAAACAGTACACCTGAACTCTTTTACTGTACCTATTGAGGCATACAGTCAGCAAGGGTTACCCGCCTTCCCAACAATTCTCGAAACGGATTAACGTTCAGGGCATCGGGTCGACCAGGCATGGGGTTGAAGAACAATGCATATGCATGCAGAAATGAAAATGAGAAATTTTATTAGGAACCAATGATGCTTTTGAGTC
>JAOTRH010179879.1:0-12043 GCA_034768845.1 Heliamphora exappendiculata | reverse complement strand
TTTTTTTGCAATTTAAATTCTAGTCCATAATTTATTTATTTGTTGCAATTTAAATTGTAGTCTCTAATTTATTTGTTGCAATTAAAAATATAGTCTCTAAAAAAATTAATTTATTTGTTAATTTAAAATTTAATAATTTTTTAAAAAATTTCGATGGATCAAAATATTTTTCCCGTTAATAAAGAAGAAGATATTTTTACATTTTCATCTACTGGTTTTAATCCCACTCCCCATGCTCATATTCCACCCACTACTTCATCTGCATCTGCATCTACATCTGTAGGTTCATCTAGTAAAAAAGTCAAAAAAAATGGGTCGGGCCGGTTAGACCCGCCGAAAAGCCGAGGCCGAGACCCAAGGCCGAGGCCGAGGTCGAGGCCCGATCCTGTAACCTAAGCCCGAGCCCGAAGCATCTAGGGCCTGGGCCAATCCCCTAACAAAAAAAGCTCAGCCCAGCCTGGTCTGAAAATTCGGCAAGAGCCCGCCGGGTCTGGGCCGGGCTTGGCCTGCCCGGTCCACGGTCTGGCCAAGCTCAAATTACACCCCTAATTACTATTTAGAGAATTAGGATTTTTAAATTAGATATTTATTAAAAACTATAACCACACATATTTGAATATTTTAAATATTTATTGGATTATAAATTTAAAAAATCCTATGTTGTTACCTGCTAATTAAGTTTGCCGGCAACGCCTCGTGGTCGAACCGCCACAGTTTGTCGTAGGCGACGGAGCTAAGCTCGATGCAGTACTTGGCCGGCGAGAAGGATAACTCAATAATGCCACTGGCATTGATGAGTGCTTCTCGAGCCAAAGCATTGATCTCTATTGTGAACCGAAAGTGAGGGCGGAGTAGCCTGAAAATCGGGTGCATCACGCTCAATTGTCGATTTGTCGCGATTATGTACGGTTCCGCCACAGAGTGAGTTCTTAGCCTGTAAATAAAAATAAATAAATAAATTCCAATTCCGTATCAAATATCAATTTATTTTTACCCATCTAATGATAAGGTAGCGGCAAAAGTAAATCCTTGACTTGGAAATGAGTAATTATTTAGTAGTCTCCGACATGATGCTGCATTTTTACGTAGTATTTTTATTTAATTATGTAATGAAAAACATTCAGCATAGAACAATGTTGATCCACTTTATTTAAATAAAAAATAAAAATAACTGGCATAATGTTTGCACATTCTTATTTGTTGAAAGTGCTATGTATGCAATGTCATATAACACTTTAAGAGGATCAAATAAATTTTCATAAAAAATATGTTTCGTTATTATATATAATGAAATATGCAAGTTTCGTACTATTAACAATTTAAATTTAAGCATTTTTTAAACTGCGTTGTAAGTTTTTTTATTTAAGTTATTGAACCACCTTAGGTAGTCACATAAATGTACAATTAAAATATGAAAAGTACCAACATTTTGATAGAAGATATATATGTCGTGTTGGACACTCGCATCAAATATTGATACTCATAATCAAATACTGTTCCTTAACGTGTTTTAATTAAAAAGATAAACAGACACTTTTCTAACACTGCACGAGTACTTGACAACATTTTTTAAAACCGTTAAGCACATCTTATGTTATAAATCTTTCTATAATAATAATATTTTGAAGGAAATTTTTCAAGACGAAGAGAGTAGAAAAAAATGTGATTTATTTTGGGTTTCTTTTTATCTTTTTTAAACTCTTTTCATATTTTTACTAACCTTTTATAATTCTTTTTGAACTCAATAAAAGCAATCTAAAAGATATTTTGTAAATAATTCAATAAAAATAAAAACAAGTAAAACCAAATGATCAAATCAGCAGCCATATTAATTGCAAATTTCCAAAAGCTCAGAATTAAGAGTTGGCTACATACCAGTGGCTAACCAGCTCGTGCAAGCCAGAATCGTGAGCGAGGACATGAGTCTTGGCAAGCCGCCAGAGCCAGCAGCCCGTGGCGTCCCACGCTGGTGTGTACACTTGCTTCCACTGCGGCTTGTCGTCGACCGGCGGCCGAGTCAGCTCGATAGCCAGCGGCCTCAGGGTGCCCTCGAGCGTGAGGAAGAAGAGCGTCCTCGATCCGTACAAGGTTGTCCCTTTTACCTCTCTTACTTTGTTCACATACGGCAATAGCAGATCATGGTAATCCAGTATGAACAGCTTCTTTTGTTTCACCGCCTGTGTTTGAAAGAATTAAGGTAACAAAAATGCTATAAATTCATAAAACATAGTTATAAATTTATTTGACAATTTAAAATGAATTCTCATCATTAAACTGTTTGAGACCTAGGTTATACTCTAAATAAATTTGAATCATATATTTTGAATTGTGAGTAAGTTTATAATTATATTTTGGCCTTGTTTAGGATAATTACTTATTTACTTATTTAATTTTATTTATTTTTGTTTTTCATAATTTTTTTCATTATTTAGTTAAAAAATTATATTTTTTAACTCTTATCATCGAGACAAGACAAAAAAAAATATAAAAAAAATATTAATCAAAATATTAAATAAATAAAAAAAAAACCAAAATAAGATCAAATAAACCATCGCCACCACTATCCTACCACCACCACAACCATGATTCCCTCCCCACCACCATCCATCCACCACTCACACCACCACTGCCACAACGACTCACCACTGTCACTCTCGTCATTGCTGTCATCACTATTATCATCATCATTATCATCTCTATTATCACTTTTTTCAGTCATACTAAAATGACCTACTCTTATTTTATATAAATCATATTTAGTTATTTGATAAAGAAAATATGTTTTTATTTGTTTTATTACCTCTTGAACGGTCATGAATCCTTTGATCTCTCGCTCAATAATCTCGGTGGTGATTGCTGATTCTGCGGGGCCGTAAACTTTGGGATCCAGTTTGCTCTTCAAGGGCCATTCCTGCATTCATCATCGCACTATTTTATAAATAATAATTTTATATACAATACATAAAACAGTGTACAAATATATAACAATTTTGCATTTATAAATAAAATAAAGAGAATCCACAATTACTCGTTAATGCGGTGACATGTATGCATGCAATATTTTATGCACTATTTATAAGTATTCTACGTAGTCTTACTATTTTAGAATTTTCTTTGGTCTCGTTTGTTTTTCCAATTAAGTTGGAATAAGATTGTACTGAAAATTTTAAAGCAATTCAATCTCTTTTAGCAATTTTTGAACTCAAAATTAGTGCAATACAGCCCTATACTTGTTTTCCTGACTAAGATTTAGTGCAATATAGTTTTCTTATTTGTTTAGTATAATTTTTTTCAACAAATATTAAACAAAATCAGACTCCCTTTTTTTTGTCTGATTTTTTTAAATATTTTGGTTAAGAATTTCCAAAATTTAAAAGATAGCTTCTAATTAAAAACTCCCAGCACCACATCATGTGATGATTCATTGCATTTTTAAAATATTTAATTTTTTTATTTATTGAGGTCATAAAATTAATTAATTTTGTAGTAAGTGTTTAAGGAGCAAACCGTGACCAACTGTATGGAATATGGGTTCATCCCAGCAAGAGTCTGTCGAGCGAATTCCTCATCCCTAAACCATGAAAACTTGTCTCCTGAAATCCCAGAAAAGTCGTCACATAAATTAAGGACAGGGACAGATATTTTTAATCTTGCAATTTTAATTTAAACAATTTAAATTCTACAATTTGAAATGAGTTTCAAAAATAATGACTCTCTGTCAAAATTTATCGAAAAACCTAAAAATAAAAAAAAATTACGTGTATCTAGTAAAAACTAATGACTTTTCTCTTTTTCATTTACTATTTAAAGAGTGTTCGGTATTCCTGAAACTAGTATAGTTTATAAATTATAATTTGTAATAAAAATTATATCTTATTATTAACATAAAAAAAATAATTATAACTTATAACAGAAATTGTAGATGTTTAAAAAATATTTTAACTTATAATTAAAATTAATAATAAAAAATTAAAAATTAATAATAATAATTTTATCAAACACCTCATTAAACGGTTTTTGATGGAGTGATCACATTGACATAGTTTCAAAAAGTTTAACTCCATTTATTCAAATTAAAACTATATATGAAAACTAAAGTATATATTCGCTCAAATTTAAAGAACTACTACTGTAATTTTTCTTATACTTAATTGCTATATGGATGTATACTTGGTTAAAATTATTTATGTGAACTCCGGTTCAGTTTGGCGTCTCTTAAAATTTGTCCTTTTTGTATATAAAAAAATAAATCTCTAATCTATTTTGACTATATTTTGACTAAAGATTCAATTTTTTAATTACTTTTGACTAGTAAATCTAAAATTAGTTTTTTGTAGAATAAAAAATTAGCTAAATACAGAAATTTATAACATATTGGCTAAAAAATCCACTTTGTTGTTTTTAAAAAAAAATTTATATTTCATATTTTTCAATTTCTAACGTTAATAGAAATATGAAACAAAGAATTTAAACCTCCCAAACAAATTCTATCCGTTTGATAACTTGGCTTTACCCCGGATATTTTCTCTTTAAGTCACATTAATCTTATGCTTGGAATAGCTGTTTTCATAGGCTTTTTAGCTTTTAATTTTTTAAAAAAAAATAAATATAAAAATATGTAGAAAAAACTAACCGAGGCCAAAAAAATAGTTTTTAAGAGACTTTTAAATAAAAATATTTCCAAAAAAACTAGTCTAAACAGCTAAATAAATAAAAAATTTATTTGATAAATTTTTGAAATGAGTTAAAGTCATTTTTTCATATATGACTTTAAGTGACTTTATGCCAAATAAGTAATTATACTCTTTTACACCATGTTTGGAATAATTACTTATTTGTTTATTTTTATTTTTTATAAAAAAAATTATTATTTAATTAAATTACTCCTTTCACACATACGCAAACTAGAAAAGTAAAAAAAAAATAATAAAAATATTTTTAAAACATTTAGAAAAAAAAAAGCCAAAATCAGTGAAAATGACAATTTTTATAGTGCTTATTTTTGTTTTTTCTAACCTTTTTTCAATTAGAAAAGTGGAAAAAAAATTTACTCAAAATATGAAAAAAAAAGTATATAAAATAATTAACTCATTTCATATTTTGACAATTCAAAAAAGAAAATTAAAAAAATTAAAAAAAATTAGTCAAAATATGAAAAAAAAAATCAAAAAGAAAATTAAAAAAAAAAGAAAAATTAATAAAAATTCATTTTAAGATTTTTTAACATAATTTAATATTGTTCTTACTTTCAAAAGTTGCAGGGGTCTCAAACCGTAACAAATCTTGCTCAGTGTCATTGAAGAACTTGACGATCCTGGGGAGGAGATCCCTGATAAACCCTTTCTGTTCCAGCGGGGGAAGGTTAACCCCTTCGTTGAAGAGCGAATCTATGGCGGTGAAGTAGGGAAACCCTAGGTCGGCGTCCAAAATCGCCGTCTCCAGCGAAGGTACAAGCGCGTGGAGCACAGAGTACAGCGTCTTCGCCGAGAACGTCACGTTCTTCACGTCGGAAAACGCCTCGTCCCTCGGCACGTAAACGCTGCTGCTCCTTGACTCCGACAATGGATCTGCAGTTGGATCAAGATGGTTATTACAAATAATGATGCCAACTTCATAAAAAATAAATAAATAAATAAAAATTAAAAAATAATTTAAAGTGTTTGATGTTGCTGAAATTATAAATTTAAAATTTTTTATTTATACTTTTGTTTGTTTATATTATTATTATTAAATATTTTTTTTATTTTTGGATTAAAATATTTTACTTTTAGAAATGGCTCGTTGAAATGTACCAACAAAATAAAAGATTTTCATCATAAAAATAAAATAAATTGAATAAAAACAAAATTAAACAACATATATAAAATTTAGTTTATTAACTTTTTTTAATTTTTTTATTTTTTGAATTTTTTTATTTTAATAAAAAAATTTATTTTTTTGACTTGTCTCGATAAAAAAGTGTTGATAAATATAATAATTTAATTAAATAATAAAAAATATTTATTAAAAAACAAATTAAACAGAATTAAATAAGTAAATACTCCCAAAGAGAACCTTATAGTTTATAACTAAAGAGAAATAATTTTGAATTAAACAAAAAACATAAATATTTGTTGAATTTGTAAACTTAAAAAGGATGATTGGCAACAAGCATACAATTCCATTTTTATTGATTTTTTGTATTTTTATTTCAAAAAAAATTAAATTAAATTTAAGGTAACTTTTTAAAGTAAATAGTAGTATGCTAAAAGTAAAATTTAAGCTAACTATTCCATACTGCAACGAGTATTTTTTCCAATAATTGGCAGTGACACACTCACACGGTACCCATCCTCACTGACAGTGACACACTCACATGGAACCTTAGTGAATTTCAATAATTGTGTAGCCGCAAGGAAACATAGGCACCCGATGGTCCTATCCCATACTGCAATGAGTTTTTCTTTTTTTTCTTGAGTTAGACTTTTCTGTTATAATAATACCGAATTTTTGAATTAAAAATATAAAAAAAAAACACTAAATTTTAAGAGTTTTAACTTTAAGAATTAAGAATTATTATTTAAATTCGACAGCACACCGTTGTTACAGTAGAAAAACTCAACTCTTTTTTTTATAATGAGGTTTTTTCTTCTATACCTGTCTTGCACCGTGGCCGACCAGTTCTACAACGCCTTGGATAAGGATGTTCTTTTCCACCTAGCACCGGTCGTTTAAGGTCATGGCTACTATCAGGGTTACCGAGATCATTGTACACGTCGTAGTCGTAAATCCTATCACATGTTTTTCTCTGTCCTTGGCCGTTGCCTTGGAGATTTTCGAGCTCTTTCTCTCTCAACCTCTTCAACCCATTCGGCGTATTCGAAGGCAAGTATGACTGCTCATCCAAACACAAAAATAGTAAACCCACAATAAATGAAATTCATTGGTTTATTTAAAAGAAATAATCAAAGGGAGTAGCCTTATTTGGATATTTGAATTTGTCTAGGGAAGAAGAAAATTAGATGGATAATGATGAATTTCAAATACTTATTATTTTTGGCTCGGATCGAGATCATACTATCCACTTATCACTATGCCGTGAATAATAAAATGATAAGAATAGAAAGTTTTAATTTCACTATATACTTTCAAAGGTGCGGCATATTACTTTACACATATTTATATACTAATTATTTGTTATTTATTGTTCAATGAACGGTAGTCATACTAATCACTATTTATTGGACGATAAATAATAAAATAATATCTAGATGGAACATACTATTTTTACAAAGAGCGATATAATTTTGGAGATAGATATACCACTTTTAGAGTAATTAATAGATTTTACATAAATATTTATGTACTTTTTATCCTATTATTCACCATCAAATAGTTGGTAATTAGCATTTTCCATTTAAAGCAAAGTAAAGATCTAATCTGATCTCCAACCTTTTGCCATGTTAATTTTAGATTCAAGACTCAATTCATTAAAAAGGAAATTTAAAAAATGTATGTGTGTCAAGTTCATTTTTCAAGAAGAGAATTTTTTCTAAATAAAATTCCTAAATTAACTCGAATATATGAATGAGATTATCTCAGCTAGTAAATCATTAAATATCTAATTTCTTCTAACCAAATGAATAGTTTTGGGATTTGTTTCTTCCAAAGTTAAAACTTCCTAGATAACTTGTTGTGAAATTGGTTTATACATGATTTTATCTTGACTTTAATTGTCTCATATTAATAAATATTGTAATTAATTTTTTAAAAATTAATTAAAATACGCATAAATTAACCCGAATTTTCTCAATTATACCAAAAAAATAGAGAGATAATAGATTGTGTTACATGTTTGTTTAATAGAGAGAGTGACTGACCTTGTTTGTGAAGAAGACTCTCTTCTCTTTGCTTTCAGACTTTGGAGCCACCCATGAGTTGCAATTCACAGTTAGAGTCCCGTTTGGCAACCCGTCCAAGGCTATACTCGTGAGGTGCATCTCCTTGTGGTGTTCATTCTCCACCAAGACGGCTCCGATCTCCCCAAAATCTTCTGCAACTACAAATTCGCATTCGTACTTCACTTCCTCCTTCGTTTCACCCGTCCGATGAGCGTACGATTTAATGGTTTCTCTCTCTTGTCCCGTTTCTACAAAGAAAATCCACCAGGCAATTAGTGATCTTTTAATGTATGAATTGGCTTGTTTCTTTGTTTTGGTTTTTTTATCTTTAGAATAAATGTTTTTTTTAGAACAAAGTTTTAAATATCGACCGTATAGTATCAATTAATACGTATCGAGATTTTAAGCCTATGATATCGATATTTATCAATATATCAGCTGATACTGTTCGATATCTACCAATACATGACTGTATCACCGATACAGATGTCTTTTGATATGGCGATTTAAAACTGTGATGTTGATTGAATGAATTGAAAAAAATAAAAATTCTAATAAAAAGTATAAAAAAATTTGCTACTAACGAGAATAAGTATAAAGAAATTCTAGTTCCTTTGGCTTATTTAAGTTGGCTTTTCTAGACTCTTTTGTATTTTTTTTAAAGTATTAGTTGTTTAATATCTCTTGAGAAAAAGAATCGAAAAACATTATTATTCTAATCAAACCATAAAAAAATTATCCAAAAATAAAAATAAACAAATAAAATAAATAAATAAGTTATTATCTCTAACCATGCACAAAAAAAGAAAAAAAGAAAAAAAAAAACAGGAACATAGGAGGAGAATCTGGTTTCGTTTGGCTCGAGGCATAAAACCACTTTTTAATCAAATGAGATCTTTGTTAAAATTATTTAGCTTAAAACCAAAAAGGGTGTAAAAAAATGCCTGCTTAAACCTGTTCTGTCAAACATGCCCTACAAACACTATTTCCAAATTTTTTGTGTTTGGATAGTGAATTTGAAAAAAAAATTAAAAAATGAGAGGAAAATTAAGTTATTTTCTTATGGGGGAACAAAGGAAGAAAATGAATTAGAATAATTACACTTATTTTTCTTGATATTTATCTTGATATTTAAGTTTATTATAGAGATCTCCTATGTGGTCTCTAAAATTATACTAACCTCTTTTAAAATTTAATTTTTAACATCAATTACATCAAACTGTTAAAATTTTCGTTAAAATTTAACGAAAATCGCCACTCCCACCTCAAAATCAGCATTCCCACCTTAAAATCACCATTCCCACCACATTTCTCCCCCAAAACCGACATTCAAGCCACCCAAAACCACCATTCAAACCACCTTTCTCCCCCAAAATCACCGTTTCCACCCCAAAACTACATTTCATACCACTTTTTTCTCCCAAAACCACTTTTCAAACTACCTTTCTCCCCCCACAATCATCATTCCCACCCCAAAATCACCTTTTTCAAAATCACGAAATTTGGGGTGGGAATGATGGTTTTAGAGGTAAAAATTGTGGTTTGAATTGTAATTTTGGGGTAGAAATTGTAATTTTAGGGTGAAATTGACGATTTTTATCAAATTTCAACGAAAATTTTAACAATTTTGTGCAATTGATGTTAAAAATTAAATTTCAAGAGAGATTAGTATAATTTCAGAAATCACATGAAAAGTCCCTATGATAAGCTTAAATCTCAAAAAAAAAATATATAATTATCCCAAATAAATTCTTTTGACAAACCTTTTGTCTGTCCTAATCAACCCAATAATAATAACTAAAGTTTAGCATCTTTTTACTTTATTTTCTATATTTATTTATTTTTATTTAGTTTTACAAATTTAAAATTCAAACAAATAGTTGTGTTTGTCATTGCAAGAGAAAGTGCTTCTTATTTTTTGATCAAATTATTATATATTTTTTATTTTTCTCTCCTCAACTTCTGATTTTTCATGGACGACCAAGATTTTTTTTGTTCTGTCCAGCTCATTCTCTTCTTGATTTTTAATATTCAAGTTCATCCATATGAATTAATCTTTGGGTTACTAAATTATTAATCCTATTTGAAAAAATTCTAAAAAATTTAATTTCACTATTAAATTTTTTTAAGATTTGATCCTAATTTTTAAATACTATTTTAAAATATACTAAATATACCATTCATTGTAAAACCCCAAGCCACAGTTCAATTATTTAAAAAATCCTAACTACCTCTCGCCGTCAATCATCACCGTCGACCATCATTGTCAATCACTACCTATTGCTGTAGCTTCTACCATCATTACTGTCAACTCGCTTGCTGTCTTTTGCAGCAGCTCATGTCATCACCGTTGACCATCATTGTCACTGTCGACACCATCACCGTCGACTATCACCATCTCCGTCGACAATCATCGTCATTGTCAATATTATCGCTGTAGACCATTACCTAGTTCGGCCATCACCGTCGGGTTAAAAATTTAAGTGAAAAATTTCTTTACGGTAGATCATTACCTAGTTCGACCATCGCCGTTGGGTTAAAAATTTAAATGAAAATTTTCTCTACTTATTGCACATTTAACTGAGAAATTTTTTATTACATTTTTTTTTTGGTAAAAATAAGAAAACGACTTAGAATTTCTCTTTTAACTGAGAAATTTTTCAATTTAAATTTCTTGAAAAAAATTTTATAATAATATTTTTTTGTCAAAAAATAAGGCAACGGTTGAAATTTTTTTGTTAATTGTGTAATGACTAAGAATTTTCTCTTTTAATAGATAAATTTCTTCATTTAATTTTTTTAGTTTTTATTAGTGTTGAGCAGAAATTCCACAATTAATGGTCGATGGTCAAATTCATTGACGATGCAAAAAGAAGAGATCGGAGGTAGAGATTTAATGGTTGACGTTCGACAGTAAATGTGAGGTCGTTAATGGTCGGCACTACAAAAGTGGTAGCGACAAGGGTTTTTGCGATAAGTTCACCTCTAGTGAAGCCTTAATATTGCAAAGAAATCGGCATCAAAAGGCCAGGGAAGAAGACAAAGGCGGCGCTTGAGAAGGAGTCGACGGCGTCAACGTTGATGCCGACACTAGAGAAGGAGGAAATAAGCAGCAAGGTTAAAATTTTAATGTTGGCTATTGTTCAAAATAGAATTTAAGAACATATATATTAAATATAACAACATAAAATGCGATTTAATTATATATATATATATATATATATATATGAAATGAAACTATTTTTTTAACAAATCTTATGGATAGAACCACATTTGAAATTGTCCCTAAATTTTTTTATTTTACCTGCACAGATTTAGCTACACCATTCTCAGAAAGGGTAGGTCCCATGGTACTTGTGGGACCGCCAATATATTACTGAGATGTGCCAACCTTATGCACATCATCAGGTAAAATATATTAGTGTTTTCTCAAATTTGTAACTAATACAATAGTAATCATGTGGTTTAAAAAATTACGATATCCTCCTTGAAATTTTTAATTTTATTACAAATTTATTCATTTTAGGAGTTAATGGTTAGCCCTCGCGGTTAATTGAGCTTAATGTAAATAATTAAAAAACTAAAATATTAATTTTATTCTAGTTAAACCCCACTATTTTATAGCAATACAATACAATACAAAAAATATTAACAGTAATTCTTGTATGCAATAATTTAGGGAGTGAATTGTAATTTTCTAAACTACATGACTGCTTGCATATTAGTTACAAATATCAATAGAAATTTGCTTATTTTACTTTTTAATTTTATTAAATAGATAGTCTACATTAAGAGCTACAAGCCCTGATTTGACAATCTCCGTTTTTCTGGCTTTTTCCTAAAAATGTCATAAAAAAAATTAATTTGTCCGTTTGTTAAAAAAATTAATAAGTTAAAATGTTAAAAAATTAAATTAAAATATAAAATTTAAAATATTTTATTTAAATTCTTATTACTTTTAAAATACAATAACATTTTTATATTCATAACTTATTTATTAAGGTAAATTATACTGATCCCCTGATATTTCTAACAAAAATAGAAGTCCTCTGTGATTGTAAAAATTACACTAACATCCCTCAAATTTGATTTCAACATCAAAAAGATCCCAATCGTTACAATTTTCATTCAATTTAACAAAAACTACCATCCCACCTCAAAAT
>JAOTRH010179868.1:0-12043 GCA_034768845.1 Heliamphora exappendiculata | reverse complement strand
CTGTTCTTATTTTTTGTTTCTATTTATAAAAGCTTTGACCGAAAATAGTGTTTATTTTCATTCCAAAAATTAAATATGTGTTCTGGTTTTTAAGTTGGTACTTAAATAGCATTACTGTTTTCAAACACAGATTTATTTTATTGCTCTACTCTAAAACTGTTTTTAAATAAACATTGCAGATTATTTTGTATTGTTTTTCTCAAAATTAATTACAGTTTTTGAATGCTGTAATTTGATTCTTCATTATGTTACTGAATTTTACTGCATACAGTAGTGTTTTGGGTTTTGAAAAATCGATAGATTATTGTGTTCCAAATTATTAAATCCATCATATGGGTTATACTGTAATGAGTGTGGCATGTTCAGCTTGTGTGGCATTGTTAACCATGTAAAATGGTTATCTGTTTAGCTTTTGTCATATTAACCATGTGAAATGGTTATTTATTTAGCCTTTGTGACATATTTGGCTTGTGTGGTAATGTTATCCATCTGAAATGGTTATCTGTTTAGCATGTGTGGCATGTCTAGCCTGTGTGGCAATGTTAGCCATGTGAAATGGTTATGTGATTAGCCTGTGAGGCAATGTTAGTAAAAATGTGAAATTATCATTTGGTTAGCCTACATGGCATGTGTAACTTGTGTGGCATGTTTAGCCCAGGTGGTACATTAAATTCGTGTAATGTTATTAATCTTAATGGTAATAGTAACAGTGTGAAAATCTTCGATTGTATGGAATTTTAGTCTTGATGGTACTATGATGCTTGCTAAATCTGGGAAGTTAGAATTATGGATGTGTGAGCTGAGGAACTGGTTAAGGATCGATAGAAGGTGAAGGTTTAGATGGATTGTTTGCAAGTCATAAGAAGAAAATGTGTTCTTTGGAGTTTTCTATGGTTTGGTTGAAATATTTCTTAAGTATCATGTCAATTATTTAAAATTTTCCTTTTTGCATATCTTATATTTATTCTTGTATAGTCAAATCCTATTGAATCTCGACTCACGGTGTTTGTGTATACATCTTTCAGGTGGTGGAGCTAAATCTTTAGCAAGAAATTTAGAAGGAATGTTGATTGTGTTTTGTTATAATCTCTTATGGAACATGTATTGTGATTGGTATCAATGGGATTATAAGGCCTTAAGGCCATGTATTGGAAATATAGCTACTAATTGTAAACCCAATAAGTTAAATTTTGAATATTACTCCATATGAATGTGAAGGTTGTAGAATGAATGCATGATAGAATCTAGGTTAATTATCTCTTTAAATTTGGAAGGCGTGACGTAGTCGGACCCAATTTGAAATTACTTCTATTTTGGTATGCGAATAAAACCAGATATGGGTTTGGGGATTCACAATTGCGAGTTGAGAATGTGTTAGGCACACAATATCGTCCTTTCGGTACCAATTTTCTTTTATTAATTTTTTAGTTTAACAAATCATTTCTAACTTTTATACATCCTGAAAAATATATTTTTGAGAAAAAACAAAGTTTCAAAGACTTTTTATGAAGCAAGAGAGGAAGAAGAAGAGCAAGAGGTTGAAAGAGATGAGATGTAAAAAGAGGCTTACTTTATATTCTTCGATAGGCGCAAGTTGGTGTATCTATGTATTTTCTTGTGGGCATGACGTGTTTTTTGTGGATGATGTGGCCAAGTGTTGTTTGAGCTGCCAACATATCCCATATTAGAAATCAAGTCAGTTGTAGTTCGTGCACAGATACAGGATTTGGAGTATGTGTGCCTAAAGTGGCAAGCAAATGGATATATTGGTAAAACGCTTTGATTTTAGAAACATTATCATTTTCTTGATTTAAACAAAAAATTGGCTAAGAAGGTTATTATTTATTTGATAGAAAAATAACATTTAGTTGATTGTTTAAAAGAAAAACCGATTAGAAGTCTTGTTTTTTATTTGGCTAGAAAAATGGCATTTTGTTGGTTGTTAAAAAAAATTATTGAGTGATTTATTTTTGATTTGGTAGAAAGTAATATTTTCATGGTTGTTTAAAAGAAAACCGATTGAATGGTTTATTTTTGATTTGATAGAAAAATGTCATTTTTTATTTGATTGAAAAATGTTATTTTCTTGGTTATTAAAATAAAACGGATTAAAATACTTGCTTTTGATTTGATAAAAAATTATTATTTAGTTGGTTGTTTAAAAGAAAAACTCAGTAAAAGATTGATTTTTGATTTGATAGAAAAATGGCATAATGGCATTTTCTTGGTTATTTAAAATAAAACCAATTAAAAGGCTTATTTTTGATTTGATAGAAAAATATTATTTAGTTAGTTGTTTAAAAGAAAAACTGTTTGAAAGACCATTTTTATTTGATAGAAAGTGTGCGCATTGTAAATTGGACGGCACAACCAGAATCAATTTGGTTGGTTCAAATATGTTGATCCCGAACAGATCAGGAATCGGATTCTTTGTTGCCGAACTCATTGAAGGCTGCTCACAGTGTTGCCGAACTCCTACAAGACAAAGAACACTGCTAGTGCTTTTCGACCTGATTTGACTGGGAAGCATTCTGACGTTCAAGTTAGATTTCTCTCTGAGAGGTTTCTAATCAAGAACTGGGTTGGAATTGCGTACCTAAGCGTATAGAGTGCATGTCTTTATATAGGGAATGAAACTAGGGAGACTGAGTCATCTTGGGACTCTCCCTCTTATCCCTTATCTCTTCTCTTATCGGACATTTTGCATTATCTATTTGACAATTAGTGTTGCTTTAGGAAGCTCTTACCCCATTTTCCGAACTGGCGTGACGGGAATGGAATCTTTTTGGGTTATCACCTAACTCTGGGATGACTTGAGCTTGAGTGTTGTGGGTTGCCTCTCTTTATGGTGGCCCAAACTCATCATGGCCAAACTGTTAGTGGGTCGGCCCTTTAAGGCTAGTTTGAACTTTCTTGCTTTGGGTTGGGTTTTAAGCCCATGATTTTTTCTGCCCTCAACTGCCCTTAGCTCTGGCTATCTCTTAGTCGAACTGCTTAGTGAAAAGTTAGAGCTTTTTTTTCTGCTTATTCGACGGGTATCTTCTTTCGGGCTGCATTTGTTTGAGATGCGTGTTTGGATCTTTGTTTTGGTGGTGACATTACAGGAGGTGCTCCCCCTGTTCGGGGGTATCTGTTCAATGTTTCAAGTAGTAGCTCGGGAGCCCAAAATCCCTTGGCATCCCATCATGATCGACAGCCCATACTTGAGCCGTTAAATGCCGATGTGGCAAGCTCTGACTGGTGCCTAAGAGGGCAAGCATTTTTTTAGTAACTGACGCATGCATTAAATCGTATGGCGCATTTAGTGCACCTTTCTTTCATGCTGACGGGTATAAAATCCCTTTTCAGAGGTTGTTTCCACTTTTTCTCTATTTTCAAACCTTCGAAGTTTCAGTTAGGCATCCCTTTGCAATTTTCGACTAAAAAAACCCTGATTTTGGCGATTAAAACTCAATTTTTGACCAAGCTATAATCACTTGATTCCCTAGTAAGCTTTTAGAACTCTTCTCACTGTCTTTTTTTTTACCTTGAGGCGAGTTTGCTCTTTTTTCTCTTTTTGCTTTGTGCTTTTGCTCAATTTATTCCTCTCCCTCTTCTCTTAATGGGAAAACTTCGAAAGTTGGTATGGACGCCGGCAGCGATGCTGAATTTTTGACGTCGATACAACGTTCCAGATGATGTTGGCATCACTCTGGCTAATCCCGATGATTCCCGAGAAGGAAATTGGTAAAATCTCCCCACTTACCGAAGCTTCATAAGACCGAACACAACTGGTGTTCGGGTTGTTGCACTTGCTTCAGCACAAATTGCTATGCCATAAGCTGTCGTCATTCCGTTCACCAGAGCGGAGAGGCAAGTGACCATCGCATAGCCACCGCTTCTACTTGACGAGCCTGAGCCTTCATTCCCAGGATACACCATTATTTCTTCTTCTTCTTCCATTGATACCTCAGTTCTTAACAACATTTCTGAGATAACTAAAAAGAAGGCCTCTACCGCTAATCTTAGCGAGTTCTCCATTCTCGGGGGTTCAAAGAGGAAGGTCACCATTGTGCCCACAGTCCCAATGAACCTCACCACCGAGCTAACCAAAGAGGCCACCAAGATTTCCAAGGCCTCATCCCAGCCTCCATTGAAGAGGTTGAAGAAGACTGGGAGCTTTCCCCCAAAAGAGAAGGGAGTGGGCAAGGGGAAGGAAAAGGAGAAGGAGAAGAAGGAGAAAGGGAAAGTAGTAGTAGATGCTGCTAGAGGGGCCGTACCATGGACCCCCGAACTGAAGAAGGGTGATCGCTTGATCACCGTTGACGATTGGACTAAGTCCCCTGGAACTGCCTTTGGCCTGTCCAAGGCTTAGCTTATTCCCGGTGACGTGGAGGAGTTTCACAAACTCCCCCATGAACACCTCATTAAGTCTTCCATCCGACATTATATCTAAGTATTTTTTCTTCGATTATTTGTTTTTGCCCTTAGTTTTTTGTTCAACCCTTATCCAAAATTTCTCTCTTTTTTTTAGAGCCTTCAATGGCTGATGATAGCCATGGAATGAGTCGAGGAGAGAGAATCAGAGTTGGTGAAGATGTGTGAGAAGAACAACTCTTATCTCCAAAAGTTGGCCCAATTGGAGGTAAATATTCGGGCAAAAGAAAAATTTCTCGGAGCTACCCAAGCTCGTTTATCCGAGCAAGAAGTATCCAAGCTTACCTTGAAAAGGCATCTGAAGGAGAAGGAGGACGCCCTAATAGCTTCTCAAGCTCTGGTCGGCAAAACTAAAGCTGAACTAGCCATGGCAAAGGAGGAGGCCACTAAAGCTTATTCGGCAAGGGTCGCCGAAGCAACTGAAGACTATAAATCCAACATCCCCAGACTTTAAGACATCTTATTTGGTTTTGCATGGGAGGTAGCCCTCGAAGTTGCTGGGGTTGAGGCATCCTCCCACTTGTAATCAGAGGTCCCTCTGCCCAACAAGCAGACCGAAGACGAAGACGCCAAAGATCAAATTGTTGAAAGGAACGACGACCCCTCCGCAACTAGAGCTGGTGAGGTGGCGGTATCTGGAGCTAAGCCAGTTGTTCAAGCCCCCACTGATGAAGTAAGAACTCTCATGCAGGCCACAGAGGAATTTCTGACAGAGCCTTTAACCTTTCCCTCCTTTTTGTAAGGCCTTAGTGCCTTTAATTATCTCTGTCTTTTCTGTTTCAATGCTTGCATTGCTCTCTAGAGCTTTTTTGTAGCTTTAGGGGTTCCAGTCCCCCTTTTATTTAATGAAATAACTTCTTTTGTCTTTTCGGATTTCTTTGTACACCTGTACTAGATTTTACCATTTTAGACTTAAGTCACTTTTAGATTAAGTCTTTTGTCCTTAATATTCCTTAGCATAGGATTTGGACTTCCATACTAAGAGCTAAATTAGTTTAGATAGACTTCGAACTTAGCCTTTTTAGGCTTATTCATTCCAAGTATGAGATTAATTTTGATATGAAGGGCTTAATTAGTTCGAATAGACTTTGAACTTAGCCTTTATGGGCTTATTCATTCCAAGTATAGGATTAACTTCTATACTAGGGGCTTAATTATTTCGGATAGACTTCAAACTTAGCCTTTTTGGGTTTATTCATCACAAGTATGGATCAATTTCCATACTAGGGGCTTAATTAGTTCAGATAGACTTCGAACTTAGTCTTTTTGGGCTAGAGGGTTTAAACTATACTTGAGGTGCCCCCTAAGTTTTTATGAAGGGTGTTAGTACTTTAAAACTTTGATTGAAAAAAAGAATAATTCTTTATCGAACAACATCGTTTTATTGCCAAGCTAAAAAATTACAGAAAACTGAAGATCTAAAAATAAAATTTATGCATGTTTTTGCATTCCACGGCCTAGGGATGGTCCTACCATCTATATCTTCTAAATTGTATGCTTTAGTGCCTACTTTAGAGGTGATCTTGTAAGGGCCTTCCCAGTTCGGGCCAAGCTTTCCTTGAACTGGGTATTTCATGTGGCCGATAACTTTTCTCAAGACTAGATCTCTTACGCTGAACTCACGATATTTGACCCTTTTGTTATATCCTTTAGCCAGAGTTTATTGGTAGGCTACCAATTTAATGGCTGTCATTGCTCTTCAGTCTTCAGATAGGTCAAGTCTATGGCCAAGGTTCATGTGTTTAGTTTGGGCGAGCTGACTTCTATTCGGATTGTTGGCAATTCGACCTCCAATGGTATCACTGCTTCCACTCTATAGGTTAGGGAGAAGAAGGGTTCCCCCGTGGATTTCCTTGGGGTTTTTCGGTACGTCCAAAGGACTGAGGGGAGTTCATTCACCCATCTTCCCTTAGTAGCATCTAACCTCTTCTTGAGTCCATCAATGATGGTCTTATTTATGGCTTTTTCTTGCCCATTACTCTGTGGGTAGACCGGGGTAGAAAAGTAATTCTTGATGCCCAGGCCTGAGTAGAAGTTCTTGACTGCCAAACTGTCGAACTAAGTCCCGTTGTCAGAAATGATTGCTCGGGGAATGCCAAACTGAGTAACAATATTCTTTCATGTGAACCTTTTGACGTCGACATCTCTGATATTATCCAAGGGTTTTGCCTCTACCCATTTTGTAAAGTAATCCGTAGTTGCAAGTAAGTATTTCCTGTTACATGTGGCTCTTCGAAAGGTGCCCACTATATCATACCCCCATTGCGCGAAAGGCTAAGGGTTGGTCAATGGTGAGAGGTCTTTGGCTAGGACATGTATGTTTGGATAGAATCTCAGTCACTTCCCGCACTTCTGGACATACTGTTCTGCATCCTTTTGCATATAAGGCCACCAATAGTCTTGAGAAATTGCTCGGTAGCTAGAGACCTTCCTCCCGTATGACTATCATAGATTACTTCATGGATTTCGAACAGGAGATATTGTACTGTGTTCGGGTGCACACAAAAAAGATAGGGGCCTGTGAAGGATTTCTTGTAGAGATCTCCTGAACTCGAGATCCAGAACCGAGATGCTTTTCTCATTATCATCCGAGCTACTGTTTGATCGGGTGGAAGCTCGTTCTTAATCAAGTAATCCCTTATAGGATCCATCAAGCTTAGACCCATCTCTAAACAATAGGCTTGCTCTTATTCGGGAATAGTTGTGCTTGATTGTTAAAGGATTTCCACAACTATTACTCTTCTTTCCTCAGAATTTACTATTGATGCGAGGTAAGCTAAAGAATCTGCATGACTGTTTTCTTTGGATGAGAGCTGAGTGATCTCATAGTGCGGAATATTTTTAGCCAATTGTTGAGCCAGCCAAACATATTCCTGCATTATGTCATATCTAGTCGTATACTCCTCCTTAAACTGGTTTACAACTAGTTGTGAATCACAAAAAATATTGACTTTATGGGTCTTCAACTCCTTGATGTTATGAAGTCTGGTTAAGAGGGCTTCATATTCAGCTTCGTTGTTAGAGGCTTGAAAGTCAAGATGAACTTCTCTCTCTATGAGGACTCCGTTAGGCCTACAAAGCACAATTCCTGCCCATGTGCCCTTGTTACATGACGAACCATCCACATACAATTTTCATGCAGTATCTAGTTTTATCTTATCTTTAATAACTTGCTTGGTGTCTTGCACCCTAATGTCAGCCGAACACTCTTCCTGGCTGAACTCGGAAATAAAGTCCGCAAAAACCTATCATTTTATGGTTGTTCTTGGGAAAAATGTTATGTCATGCTATCCGAGCTCGATAACCCATCCTGCCACCCTTTCTAAGAAGTCTGCCTTTCAAAACAAGGCCTGAAGAAGGTATTCGATGATTACTATGATCAGGTGAGCTTTGAAGTAGTGAACCATCTTTTGTGATGCTGTGACAAGGGCTAAGGCCAGCTTCTTTAATGGAAAATATCTTATTTTTTTTATCAATGAGCACTTTACTCATATAGTAGATTGGCCTATGTACTTTGTCCTCCCGCCTCAAAAGAACAACACTGACATCCTTAGTTGACACTGCGAGGTATAGAAACAGTGTTTCACCACTACTCGACATGTTAGTAATGGTAGGGAGGAGAGATAATGCTTCAGTTCGGTAAGGGCTTTCTCAAATTTTTCATCCCAAATGAACTAATTTGCTCTCTTTATTATCTTGAAGAATGGATAGCACCGGTCAGATGTTCAACTAATGAATCGGTTGAATACTACAGCCATCCCGGTTAACTTCTAGACCTCTTTCAAATTATACAGCCTCTTTAGGTTTTGAATAGCCGTGATTTGTTCGAGGTTTACCTCTATCCCCCTATGAGTCACTAAGAAGCTTAAGAACTTCCCAGAGCTCACCCCAAAAGCACACTTAGAAGCGTTGAGCCCAAGTCTATAAGATTTGAGGATCTCGAAGGTGTTTTCTAGGTCGTCCAAATGTATATTCAGGTACTTGGTCTTTACCACCATGTCGTTTATGTAAACCTCCATAGTTTTACTGATCAAATTCCCAAACATCTTAGTGGCAAGACTCTGATATGTGGCTCATGCGTTCTTGAGTATGAATGGCATTACTCGATAACAATATATTCCCCGAAGAGTGATGAAGGCAGTTTTCTCCATGTTAGGAGGATACATAGCTATTTGGTGGTATCTCCTGTATGCATCCAAAAAACTCATTCTCTTATGCCCTGTTATTGAATCGACGAGCTAATCAATTCGGGGCAAAGAGAAATAGTCTTTGGGGCATGCTTTATTCAGGTCGGTAAAGTCAACACAAACTGGCCACTTTCTGTCCTTTTTCTTGACTACTACTGTGCTTGCCAACCAGGTTGGGCAATAGATCTCTTTGATTGTTTCTGCTTCTTTCAAGCGTCGAACTTCTTCAACTACTGCCGCTGCATGATGTGGGGCAGACTTCTTGGGTTTCTGAATTACTGGTTTCCTTTGGGGATTCACGTTCAATCGATAACTGATTACTTCAAGGTTTATCCTTGGCATCTCATAGGGTGTCCATGCAAAAGCTTCCCTGTTTTCTTTTAAGAACTTCATTAGTTTTGTTTCTTCTTATTCGATCATGCTTGTCCCGAGCAAGAAATACCGATATGAATGCTCCGGGGAGACGCTGACTTTCTTCAAATCATCTACTACTTTTTTTTCAGCTGTTCAACTATAGTCATAGATTGTAGAGCCATCATCTACCTCTATGGTTTTCACCTCAGGGTACTGTTCTTTATTTTTTATTGTGGCTAGGAAGCACCGCCTTGCTATGTGCTGATCTCCCTTGATCCCAACTACTTTCTTTCCCATCTAAAACTTGAGGGATTGGTGGTAGGTTGAGGGGACTGCTCCCAAGTTATGTATCCATGTTCTGCCTACAATAGCATTATAAGTAGAAGATTGATTGACAACTAGGAATTTAATGTTTACCGTTGCAGGCCCTGCCTTTACTGGCATAGTTATTCTTCCTACCGGACACACTGGGTCTATGCCGATGCCAATGCTGATAAGTGGAGTCATGCATCTCTTGAGTACTGAGTCTTTTCGCCCCAACTTCTGGAAGAGCCTGTAATACATGATGTCAACTGAACTTCCCTGGTCCACTAATACTCGTATTACGTCATAGTTGGCAATGCGTAAAGTTAGTACCAAGGCGTCATTGTGGGGTTGTTGTACTCCCATGAGGTCATCGTCTGAGATGTTAATCCCTTACATCTAGTTCTGGCTGGAGTTTTCCTTTGTTCTTTGACGTTTTCCCTTGTTCTTTGACGTTTTCCCTCTTCCACTTTCATTGTGTGGGCCCAAAGTCCTAGCTTGATGCAGAATAACTGCTCAGGTACTTGGCTCAGTAGTGCCATGAATCATTTTTACCACACCGAGAGGAGCATTCCTTTGTTCGGGCCTTTGATCCTGTACCTGTGGTCTCTGTTTTGAAATAGTCTTCTCAGTGTGAATAAACTCCAAGAGGTGACCTACTCATACTAGATCTTCCAAGTGTTTTTTGAATGTTTAGCATTCCTCAGTTAGGTGGCCGTAATCCCGGTGGTAATGACATTTTCTTTTCGGATCTCGTCTGTTCGAATTGTCGATCAACTTTGGTGGCCATTGAAAATTGGGCTTGTCTTTTATTTTATGCAAAGGCTCTTTAAACACCGTTTGTAGGGCTAGGTAGGCCATTGATCCTTTCGCCCTTTATCCTAGGAGTCTTTCCTGGGTGTTTGATCCTTTTGCTCTTTATCCTTCCTCTCTGGCTGTTGGACTGAGACTACACTCTGTTCGGCTTGGCTTATATCTTCCTCAACCTTAGCATGCTATTCGATTTTCACCATCAATTCAAACATAGTGGATACGATTTTCTTAGTGAGGGATTGTCTTAAACGGTTCAGTGGAGGCAATTCTATTCTGAAGGATGCCACGGCTAACTGCACGCTGCAATCTTTTATTTCATTGTATGATTCCCAGTAATGGTGAGCATACTCCCAAATCATTTCGCCCTCACTCTTCCTAAGGGCGAGCAGTGTGTCGAACCTTTTTGGCTGTCTGTTGTTGGTGATAAATCGAGCAGTGAAGGATTCGACCAGTTGGTACCAACTGGCTATTGATTGGGATGGTAGCTTGCGGAACCAATTGAGGGCAGTTTCTCCTAAATTGAATGGGAACATGCGGCACAAAAGTGCATCGTTCCCACTCTAGAGCGCCATTGCTTGTCTGTATTTCCGAATGTGGCTTACTAGATCTATCTTTCCATCATATATCTCAAACTTTGGTAAAGAAAACTTACGCGGTGGATCTGCATTCTCAATGACTTCAGCCACCGCCATGCTGCATCCTGGAATCCATTCTTTTTTCTAACCACAACCAAAGGTCTTGATTTAAGTCTAGTTCGGCCTAAGTTACCTTTTAAGGGTTTGGTTGACTAGATTCAACTCCAATAGTATCAGTTCGCTTAGAACTTTTTAGGCTCTCATCGGGTGCCTTGCGCCTTCGCCTTTGGGGATAACTCGTGCTATAGGATTCTGGACTTTGTTCAGTCTCATCTAGTTTGGGACTCTCTCCTTGTCTTATGCGTGGATCCCTCTAGTTTTCTTGCCTTTGAATCCTTTGCTTGAGTTCTTCGATCTCTCTATCGCACCGTTCCATTCTCTCCTCAAGATTATTGATAATCCTGTCATGCCTTGCTATTCTCTCCTCGAATCTTTCTCTTTCTCTTGAAGATGGAGGAGAGGGCCGTTCTCCTCTGGAGCTTGTGGTAAAATAACGCAATTGCCTCCCATTTTGTAAGGCATCGTCCCTACGCCTTCGAATCTATGAAGGGACCCTTGGTCTTTCTGGAATAATGGGAATTGATCTTCGAGGGATTCCTTCTTACCCTCTTGTATGGCTTCTGGTGAATCCAGTAGCAGTATGGCTTATGGTTCTTTTGGTCTAGGATCGTCCTTCTCCTAGACGGCGCCAAATTGTGCGCGTTGTAAATTAGACGACACAACCAGAACCAATTTGGTTAAACCAATTTAGTTGGTTCAAATATGTTGATCCCGAACAGATTAGGAACCGAATTCCTTGTTGCTGAACTCATTGAAGGCTGCTCACTGTGCTGTCGAACTCTTGTAAGACGAAGAACATCATTAGTGCTTTTCGGTTTGGTTTGACCGAAAAGCACTCCGACGTTCAAGTTAGATTTCTCTCTAAGAGAGTTCTAATTAAGAACTTGGTTGAAATTGTGTACCTGGGGGTATGAAGTGTCTGCCTTTATATTGGGACTGAAACCAGAGAGGCTGAGTCATCTTGAAATTCTGCCTCTTATTCCTCATCTTTCCTCTTATCAGAGATTTTGCATTATCTATTTGACAAGTAGTGTTGCTTTAGGAAACTCTTACCCCATTTTTCGAACTGACGTGATGGGAATTGAATCTTTTTGAATTATCACATAACTTTTGGGTGACTTGAGCTTAGTGTTATGGGTTGCCCCTCCTTATAGTGACTCGAACTCATCAAGGCCGAAGTGTTAGTGGGCCAGCCCTTTAAAGCTAGTTTAAATTTGCTTGCTTTGAGCTGGGCTCAAGTATGTGATTTTGTCCGCCCTCTCAAAGAAATGATAT
>JAOTRH010179857.1:0-12043 GCA_034768845.1 Heliamphora exappendiculata | reverse complement strand
AGAACCCACGTAATTTGCAACTACAGTGCTGTAAGGACATTGAAGGCACAAAATGCAACCAACTTTGAAGTGCTAGAAATACTGAATCTTTTGGAGGATCATCATTATAAGGGGGGAGTGGGACAAGCTCACTTTGCAATTGAGAAGAATAATGATTACATCCACGTATACACCAGATGTGACCCCATAAAATACCCATAGTCAATGACAATATTAAAAATGGTCAACAAAATGACATACTGGCTGATGATTGTGTCCCTGTAGAGTGGAGTTTCCCAGATGCAAAATATATTCCATAATAACAGAGAAATAACCTTTATGCCTGAAGTTCTTTTGAATGCACATGTGCATGCCATATATTTATTCGATAGGTAAGTTAAGGAGGGTGAATGTGACCGAAGCCATTGAGGTGTTCGCCGCAGAACTCCATCCATGCCATGCACACACGTGCGTGCACGCAGAGTAACCGAAAAGGGACACTTCTAAAAAGGAGGACAGGCCATGTCCAAAACCTCCAAACATGTACACCCCTAGAAACATGTTGAAACTGGTTGGACTTGTAGACTTACAGTCCCAACACATTTCTTATGAAGTGCAAACAGTAACCATATGCGTAGACACAAAACATGCATACACATTTAAGTGGTAAAATGCCATGTCCCTGCTACATCCGTCTTCTGGCCTTTAGAAGTTAGAACTGCCGTGTCATGTATCCATCTAATGGTGAGTGCATATCCTATATTCGTGCAATATTTATGCAACTTGTAGCAGCAAACATCACATGAGAGGCACATTTTTTAACACTCCGATTGTATTTGTTGGTCGTCCATATATCTTGTTGTCGAAATCGAAAGCAGGATTTAAGAAGCATGGATACGGACACAAAAAACAAATACAACACGACACAGACACACCGACATGACATTTTCAAAAAAAAAAAATAGGACACAACACGACAAGAACACGTTAAAAATCAATTTTTTGGTATATACATATATGGAAAATAATTGAGAACAAATTAATAAATAAAAGTACTTTTGTACAAGTACCTATTTGAATTTTTTACGATACATGGATATTCATATTTTATCAAATCAAAATAATAAGAAATCATTTTCATACTCTACGTGACAAAATAAGTGTTAATATAACAATATTAGTATTACTGAAAGTATTAACCTTAATGGGGCACGCACTAGATTATTTATAGATAAACAAAGCCATACACTACGCTATAGTGTGCTCAACCACACCAGATAATAATCATAATAAAGCTAATATCCCCCCTCAAGCTAGAACATATATATCTAATATGTCCAGTTTGTCACATATGTATCGAGCCCGATGACTCGAAACAGATTTAGTTAAAATATTCACCAATTGCTCTCCAGTACGAACGGAGCCAAATACGATCACACCATTCTGATACTCTCGCCGAATGAAATGGCAGTCCACCTCGACATGTTTCGTGCGCTCGTGAAATACTGGATTTGTAGCAATATACACTACAGATTTATTATCACACCAAAACTATATTGGGCCAAAATATGGATCACCCAACTCACTAAGCAACTGACGGAGCCATAAAATCTCATATGTCGCCAGAGCCATGGCCCGATATTCAGCTTTGGCACTCGACCAAGAAACCATGTCCTGCTTCTTACTTTTCCAAGAGATAAGATTGCCACCAATAAATATAGAGAATCCAGAAGTGAATCTCCGATTAATGAGGCATCCGGCCTAGTCTGCATTAGAATACCCATCATAGAGTGGCCATGATCACTGAAATGTAGCCCCTTACCAGGGTTACTGTTGAGATACCGTAAAATTCGAATCACGGCATTCCAATGTGGGACCCGAGGCGCAGCCATGAACTAACTCACCACACTCACAGGAAAGGCAATGTCTGGTCGTGCCATTGTTGTCAGATAGTTTAATTTCCCAACCATTTTTCTATATCGGTCAAGATGAAGAAAAACATCACCCTCATCAGGGTGGAGTTTGACACTCGGGTTCATAGGTGACTCGACTTTTGCTCGCAGAAGTCCCGCATCAGCTAAAATATCCAGCACATATTTCTGCTGGGAAATAAAGATACTCTTCTTGCCGCGTGCCACCTCAACGCCGAGAAAGTATTTCAATCCTCCCAAATCTTTAGTTTGAAATTGAGATTTCAAGAATTGCTTCAACTCAGAAGACCAAATTGGCGCATAACCATGCTAAAGCGACCAAACCATGCCTGTGGAAACTGCTTCAACCCATAAAGAGAGCGATGGAGACGACATACCAGCTGAGTCCCCCCCTGAGCAACAAAACCGGGAGGTTGCCCAATATAGACTTCCTCTTGCAAATTGCCAGGAAGAAAAGTATTTTTCACATCAAGTTGATACAAAGGCTAATGGCGAGTGGCAGCAAGAGACATAAATAGGCAAACAAAGGCCATCTTGGCAACAGGAGAGAAAGTCTCAAAATAATTAATGCCATATGTCTGAGCATACCCCTTGACAACAAGACGAGCCTTCAAGCGGGCAAGAGAACCATCAGGATTGAGCTTGACTGTAAAGACCCATTTGCAGCCAATAGCCTGCTTACCTTCCGGAAGAGAAACAAGGGACCAAGTCGAGGTGAACTCAAGAGCCTGCATCTCCTCCAACATAGCACCCCGCCAGCCAGGGTCAACAAAAGCCTCGATAACAGTACGAGGAACAACGGTCTGATCCAGGGTGGCAATACAAGCCTGTAAGGAGGTGGAAAGACCCTTGTAGGAGGTAGTATAGAGAGGATGATCCCTGCAAGTCCGATAAGGTTTTTGAGTAGCAATAGGAGCAGTATCGTTAGGAGGAGGAACACTTACCCTGGGAAGAGGATCCGCAGATGAGGAGACTGGCTCAACAGAGGAGATGTCCAATGAAGTTGAAGGAGGTGATGGAGAAGGTGGAGAAGACCCCGCAGTAGGAGGAGCACCTGCAGAAGAAAATAAAGGCAAGCAAGACACTAAAAAATAAGACTGTGAATATCAGTACTCCCAACCCCCGACACAACTGAATCTGACACAGAAAAAAAAAGAGTAGACTCCACAAAGACAACATCCCAGGAGACACGAAACTTGTGGAGAGATGAACAGAAACAGCGGTACCCCTTATGAGTCTTTGAATAACCAAGAAAAATACATTTGAAAGCTCGAGCATCTAACTTTGTCTGCGAGGGATGAGTATCATGAACATAACAAAGGCACTCAAAAATTCTCACGGGTAGAGAGAAAAGGCTCTTCCCAGGAGAAAGGACGGCCAGAGGAATTTGTCCACCAAGTACCTGTGTGGGAAGGCGGTTGATCAAGTAACAAACAGTTAACACGGCATGCCCTTAGAATTGCTTAGGTACATGCATCTGAAACGAGACCTCGAGCAGTTTCCATAATATGGCGGTTCTTGCGCTCAGCGACACCATTCTGTTGTGGGGTAGCTGGACAAGAAATCTGATGAATTATGCCATGTGTGGACATGAAAATCTTCAGCTGGACAAAAAGATACTCGCCACCATTATCTCTGCGCAAACATTTAACCTGAGCCTTGAACTGGGTTTGTACTTCCATACAAAAAGATGAGAAAATAGATGCTACTTCAGATTTATGTCGCATAACATATAAGAAAGTCACACAAGAATAATCATCCACAAAAATAACGTAATAACAAAATTTAGAAACAGACTCGACTGGACAGAGCCCACAAACATCTGAATGAACTAAAAAAAAAGAAGCCGAAGCTCGTTTATTAACCCGAAGTAATAACAGGTGCTTTGCTAACCGACACGACTCACACTCAATATCAGAAATAGAACGAAAACGAGGACAATGACTATGCAAATTAGAGATAGAGGGATGCCCCAAACGACAATGAGCCTCAAAACTGAGAGAAGAAACTGCAGAGCAGACCGTAGCAACCACCTCCTCCACCAAGTATAGCCCATCAAACACTCGACCTCTACTGATAATCTTCCTCGTCGTAAGATCCTGAAAAACACAGTCATCAGGATAAAAAGTAACACAACAATTTAGATCATTAGTAAGCTGACTAACTGATAACAAGTTAAAAAGATTCCCAATAGTATATAAGACATTAGGTAGGGTTAAGAACAGCGTGGGGGTAGCAACACCACGCCCCCAAACCGGTAAGGAAGATCCATTAGTTACAAGAACATTACGATGTCTATGAGTCACCTGATAGTCAGATAAGATACCTACAGAACCAACCATGTGGTATAAGGCACCTGAATCAATCACCCATGCAGACGGAGTAGTCGCCAAACAAGCACTAGGATTACCTGCAAAGGTAGCAGCAACAAGAGCGGGAGGACTAGCAACCTGAGACTGAATATACTGCTCATATTCTGCTGAGGTCATCTCAACGAGTTGCTTCTGAGAAAAAGAGGATGAGTCTGTCTAAGAGTAATCAACAGTAGCATTGGGTATAGGGGACAGTTTTTCATGTAATTTATAACACTGTCTGCGAATATGTCCCTGAATCTCACAGTAGTGGCAAAACGGGTCTCACATGCACCCCCTTCGCGCCCCCCACTAATTCGACCTCCATCACGGCCATAGCCACGACCCCGAGTTCCATTGCCACCACGAGAAGCAACGAGGGCAGACGGGTCACTAGAATCAAGTGTATACCTTATGTCGTCGCGACGTATCGAACGACTTACCCAACGAAAAGTTTCAGATAAGGTAGGAATGTCCCAGTAAGAATTTGTGAACGGGCCGTGTCATATTCAGGATTCAAACTGGTTAAGAAACACACGACTAAAATCTGCATCCGCTATTCTTGAAATTTACTGAGAGAATTGGTGAAGGGAAGAAGTTGATCGAACTCATCAGCAAGCACTTTAAAGCTCATAAAGTGCTCCTAAAGGGGACGACCAGCCTATTGTGAGCGGAAGAATCCTCACATCACATCATACAGGCGCGATAAATTATTTGTGGAGGAATAGATATCCTCCAGAGCTCCCCAGATTTCTTTCATTGTATCTACACTGGCAACCAAAAGCATGACAATGCGGTCCATGGAATTCATAATCTGACTGAAGAGATGAGCACCGTCTCGTACCTAGGTACGATAAATAGGATAACTATGATCAGGGACATCGTCAAATAAGTGAGAATCCAATTCCATGCCTTGCAAGAATTTCAACACATTCTTCCGCCACAAGGGATAAGCAAAAGCACCGTCAAGCTTCTCATCAACAAGCCGAGTAGAGAAAGAGAATACCTCAGTTCTCATTGGTCGCCCGTTTTCCGTCAGAGACTCAGCAGTCCCAGAAGTTCGGATCGCCCTCCAATGACATTCCTGTTCAAATACCAGAGAAATTCACAACCAAACAACCCCTCACTGCATCACCAAAAATCAAACAACACAGAAATTGTTGTTGAAGGGAAAGCAAACCATTGCACAGATGAATGAAGGAACGCAGTGAGGGAGGAGAAACAAAAACAGAACTGCCGAGACCTGCGCAACTGTTCTGGAAACCGGCGACTGTTCCGACGACTTTTCCAGCGACTCGACTATGTTTTCGATGACTGTTTAAAAGGTCGGCGACTATTTTTGGGACACGATCGATGGGTTTCAACTACTGGTTGGTGGCGCCGAGTAATCTGGATCTGATTTGGGAGTTTTCCGCGCTTGTGGAGGAGGCCGAGGTAGATGTCGGCGCTGGTAGTAGTGGGGTTAGGGGATTTCGGCGACCAAGTAGGAGGTTTAGGTGGATTTCGGCGCTGATGGTGTTGATTTGGGTAGGTTGCGGAGGTTTGGGTGTAGGTCAACACTGGTAGAGATGGTTGTTAGGGGAGTCGGCGACTATGGAAGGGGTTAGGGTGGATGTCGGCACTGGTGGTGGTGATGTTGGTGGGTTTTGGCACTGGTAAGGAGGACGTGATGATTTCGGTGCTGATGGAGGTGGCTTGGATGGTCGGCGGCTAGGGCTGAAGCTAAGGAGGAGCTGCCGGTGATAGTGGTGGCTCTAATACCATGTTAATATGACAATATTAGAATTACTGAAAGCATTAACCCTAATGGGGTGTTAGAAAAGAGAGAGAATACGGAAAAGCGTATATCTCATTGTGAGACATACACACGTATTTATTAAGTAAATGAGAGCCTACAATAAATATTGTGGGTATCCCCACAGGTTATTATTAATACTAAATATATATATTAACACCCTCCTCAAGTTGGAGCACAATTATCAATCATGCCCAACTTGTTACAAATATAGTGAACCCGGAGCCCAGGCAGTGCCTTAGTGAATACGTCAGTCAACTGCTCACCAGAACGAACAAAGCCAAAATCAATAGTGTCGTTTTTATACTCGTGGCAGATGAAATGACAGTCGATCTCGATGTGCTTAGATCGCTCATGAAACACTGGATTAGTAGCGATGTAGACAGTAGACTTATTGTCACACCACAACTTGATAGGACCCATAGGCGGTTCATCTAATTCAGTGAGAAGTTGTCGAACCCACATGATTTCGGGCGTTGCCAAAGCCATAGACCTGTATTCTGTCTCAGCACTAGATCTCGACACCACATCTTGCTTCTTACTTTTTCACGAAGCCAGGTTCCCACCAACAAAGACAAAAAACCCTGATGTGGATCTTCTATCAATCGGGCATCCTACTCAGTCTGCATCAAAATAACCCTCGGTACGAAAATGACCCCGATCACAGAACTGTAGACCCTTCCCCGGGTTAGAATGGAGGTACCGTAGAATACGAACCACTACATTCCAATGAGAAACGCGGGGATCAGACATAAACTGACTCACAATGCTGACAGGATAAGCAATATCTAGTCTAGTCATAGTGGCCAAATAATTAAGTTTTCCCACCATTCTGCGATACCTGTCAGGGTGAGGAAATACATCACCGTCACCGAGAAGAAGCTTCACACTCGAATCCATCGGAGACTCCACACTTTTTGCATTCAGCAGGCCGGCATTGCGCAAAATATCAATCACATATTTCCTCTAAGAAATAAAAATCCCATGCTTACCTCTGGCCACCTCAACCCCTAGAAAATACCGCAAGTGCTCGAGATCTTTAGTCTGAAATTGTGTCTACAAAAAGGCCTTCAGGATACTAATCCCAACACGGTCATCACCAATGATGACAATATCATTAACATATACAACGAGAAGAATACAGTTGGAGGCTGTCTGACAAAAGAACACGGTATGATCTTTGCCCGACTGTCGCAGACCAAACTATTGCACCACCGTGCTAAACGTCCCAAACCAAGCCTGAAAAGATTGTTTTAAACAATACAAAGAACGACGAAGGCAACACACCAGATCAGACCCCCCCTGAGCAACAAATCCGGGAGGTTACTCCATATAGACTTCCTCCTAAAGATCGCCATGGAGAAAGGCATTCTTGACATCCAACTGATAAAGCGACTAATTCCGAGTGACAGCAAGAAAAAGAAAAAGGCGAATGGAAGTCATCTTGGAAACAGGAGGGAAAGTCTCAAAGTAGCCAACACCATAAGTTTGAGCATAACCTTTTGCAACAAGACGTGCTTTCAAGTGAGCCAAAGAGCCATCAGGATTCACCTTCACAGTGTAAACTCACTTGCAACCAACTGCCTACTTCCCGGCAAGAAGAGAAACAACATCCTACATGCCATTATTATCCAGGGCAGACATTTCCTCCAACATAGCAGAACGCCAATCAGGATGGGAGAGAGCCTCTGAAACACTACCAGGAACAGCAGTAGTATCAACTGTAGAAATAAAAACACGTAAAGAAGCTGACAAGCCCTTATAGGAGTCAACATACCGGGAGTGATCCCGACAGAGACGATAAGGGCGATGGGCAGCAATAGAGGGCTCACTTACCGGCGGATCACCCGACGAGAGAACTGACTCAACAGGAGACGGATCATGGGAGGGCACGGCTGCAGGAGGTGGCATCAAGAGCGGCTCAGAAGAGGAGGCAAGATTATCAGTTGTAATCTGGGAGACCAAAAAATCGGCAGACAAAGGGGAAGGAAGTGGCTCACGACCCAGAGGTGGAACAGGAGAAGAAGGATAATAGAATGGGGTCGACTCTAGGAAGGTAACATCCCGAGACACAACAAAACGATGAAGCGCAAGACAGTAACACCGATAGCCCTTATGGTGTTGAGGGTAGCCAAGAAACACACATTTGAGGGCACGAGCATCAAGTTTAGTGACCTGTGGTCGGATGTCACGCACATAGCATACGCAACCAAAGATTTTAAGAGGCAGGGAGTGCCCAGGTAACATAGGAGCTAACACAAACATCGGGAAAATACCACCCAAGACAGTAGACAGCATGCGATTAATATGATAACAAGCTGTAAGAACAACCTCACTCCAAAAATGATGAGGAACATGCCTATGACATAGGAGAGCACAGGCTATTTCCAAAACATGTCTATTTTTTCACTCAGCCACCCCATTTTGTTCAGGAGTATCAGGACACGATGTCTGATGAAAAATGCCATGACTCATTAGAAACTCCCTCATGGCAGTAGACATACACTCTCTCCCATTATCACTACACAAGATCTTAACACAAGTACAAATTGAGTTTGTACAGTCTTACAAAATTGAGTAAACACAGATAAAACCTCATATTTATTTTTCATTAAATAGAGAAATGGCACGAAAGTTATCATCGACAAAACTTATAAAATAACGAAAACCAAATAAAGAGGTAACCGGACTAGGACCCCAGACATCAGAGTGTACTAACTGAAATGGAGCATAAGCTCTTTTATTGACTCGAGACTTGAAAGGCACACGCAAGTGCTTAGCAAAACGACACGGCTCACACTCAATAGCAGACACATACCTTAAATTAGGGTAAAAAATTTTAAAACTAGACAAACTAGGGTGCCCAAAATGGCAATAGATATCAAGGGCAGAAGAAGACAAGACAGAGAACGCCTGAGCGAGAGCAGCATCTAGCAGGTACAACCCCCCCGAGACCCGTCCTTTACTGATAATTCTCATCGTCGTAAGTTCTTGAAAAATATAAGAATCAGTAAAAAATGTCACAGAGCAACTCAAATCGGTGGTAATCTGACTGATAGATAATAGATTGAAAGGATTATCAGGAGTATGCAAGACATTGTATAAAGAAAGGGCAGGAGTCAGTGTCGCAACAACTAAGGAGGAGCCATTAGCCACCAACACACCAGCGTGATCAAGGGTCAACTTATAATCAAATAGAATACCTGAAGATCCAGCCATGTGAGCAGAAGCGCCAGAATCAACAACCCAGATGTGGGAGGTAGCCACACAGGCAGTGGGATTACCTGCAAAAGTGGCTACTGGTACCTCAGAAGAACCCGTACTCTGTCCAATCTGACCATATATATACTGGTCATACTCTGCAGCAATCATCTCTACAACTCGTCTAGTCGAATTAGAGGCCCCCAGAGGACTTGGCTAGATATAATCCTGCTGGCTGAAATCAGATGTGGAATTGGCCACCAGTGGGAGTTTCCCATGAAGCTTGTAACATTCACTACGAATGTGTCCCCGAATCCCACAATAGTGGCACGTACGGGTCTCACGACTACCATCACGATCTCCTCCACGACCGGACTTGTTACCACCACCACCACGACCGCTGCGACCACCATGAAAACCCACTAAAGCAGACTGATCGGAGGTCACAACAGGAGATGTACCAGTACCACAAGACTCATCCCGACGGGATGCTCGACTCACACGTCGGAATGTCTCGAAGAAAGTGGGAATGTAGGCCCCAGCAAGGATCTGAGAGCGAGCGGAGTCAAACTCAGAATCCAAACTAACTAAGAAACACACCACCAACAGTTGTTGTCACTGCTGCTGAAACTGAGACAGCTGATTCGTGAACGGGAGAAGGCGATCAAACTTGTCAGCCAAAATCTTGAATTGCATAAACTGATCCTGAAGAGGCTTCCTGGACTGCTGGGAGTAAAAGAAGCCTTTCATGATATCATATAGGCGGGTGAGATCATTAGTGGACGAATAGATCGATTCTAACGAGGACCAAATCTCTCGCACAATATCAGTGTTTGCCACCAAAACCTGAACTGAAGGTTCCATCGAGTTGAGCAGCTGACTAAATATCCGGGCATCATCTCGGGTCCAAGTCCGGAAGGTTGCTGATGTTTGTGATTGAGGGTCATCAAATAGGTGAGAATCGAGCTTCATTCCTTGAAGAGACTTAAGGACGCTCTTCTTCCATAGAGCATACCCATTGGCGCCATCGAGTCGCCGATCAACTAACCGTGTAAATGATGAGACAACCTCTGTGGTACGCTGCCGGCTAGCTTCAACCTGAGATTCGCGGATCACCAAATCCTCTGACATCCTTGTCTACCAACAAGGAGGCCAAAAAAGAAATTACCTCGGAGCACAAGTTACATCCACTCGGGAGAATGACCGAGAACTGTGTGAAACCCTCATTGCATCATCAAACCAACATACCACAGCCCATTGTACAGACTAGACAAATACAGTGAGGGAAAGAGAGAAAAAAAACTCTCTTGAAGGAACTGCCAGAGGTTCGGCGAGGGTCGACGAGTGGCCGACGAGAGGGTGTGGAGGATGGCGGTGGTCTGCAAGGAGGTTTGAAGGTTGTTCCGGCGACTGAGGTAGGTCGCGAAGGCTTGCTGTGGTCGAGGGAGGCCTGACGAAAGTCAGCGGTGGTTGGCGAAGGGCCGACGGTGGTCGTCGAGGGTCAGCGGAGGTCCAATGAGGGTTGGCCCTGGAAGGGTCGGCGGGGGCTGGCGGCTAGGGTTTGTGGCTGGTCGCGATGCAAAGATTAGGTTTTTTGGCTGGTCGCAACGCGAAGGTTAGGGTTTGTGGCTGGCGGTGGCTGGATTACTTGTCGGCGAGGGTCGGCGGAGGTCCGACGAGGGTCGGCGAGGGTCACCGGAGGTTCGACAATGGTTGCGATGCAAAAACTAGGGTTTGTGGCTGGCGGCGGCTGGAGGGACTGAAGGTTAAGATTTGATAGCTAGAGTTCCATGGCTCTGATACCATGTTAGAAAATAAAGAAAGAATACAAGAATGTGTATATCTCATTGTGAGACATACACACGTATTTATTAAGAAAATGAGAGCCTATAATAGATATTGTGGATCCCCACATGTTATTATTAATACTTAATATCTTAATACTAAATATATATATTAACATGGAGCACGCACTAGATTATTTATAGATAAACGAAGCCATACACTACGCTATGGAGTGCTCAACTACACCAGATAATAATCATAATAAAACTAACAATAAATGTGAACAAAAAGACTAATTTTCGATTTTGAAATTTTTTTCATAACCAATTAGAAGTTTGAGATTTAAAGCTCTTAAATTTATAAAATCTAAAGGAGTGATTAATAGAAATGAATGTATATTGTTTTTGTTTTATCATTGGAAAACTAAGTTCCTTTTAAAGGTTGTAATGTGTTTCATATGTATGTAAGTGATGGACGCATCTATTCCCCAAGTGTTAGAAGACTTCACTCTATAAGGATAAAAATTAAAGACATTTAGGCAAGTGTCCAACATGTGTCGAAAAATGTGTGACAAATGTACAAGTGTCCAACAAAAATCCATAACCTTCTTAAAAGTGTTTGTGCTTGTTAGGGTAGGTCACAATCATTTAGCTTTGTACAACATGCACTCATTCAAAACTTTCCAAGGATGCCAAATATGTCCAAATGCCATGAAAAATACTGTTGGATCAAAGAATAACATAGTGAACTTGTTTATAGATCACACCACACCTATATATACCAGATAGGACCACTCCGTCTGGATATTCAGCCCAAACTGACGTTAACCTAATTATTTATAGCAGCCCAAACTGATAATTATAGAGCATGCAGCCCAAACTAGATTAAAACTCCAAATTTTCCAGTTAATTGTTCTAATCAAGACAAACAGTAAATTTGTACAGTTCCTTGAGCTTTCTTGTCACTAAACCTAAGTCATGAGTTGAAATTAAAATAAATTC
>JAOTRH010179846.1:0-12044 GCA_034768845.1 Heliamphora exappendiculata | reverse complement strand
TATTAGTTTGAAATGTAGTAGTTATTTTAACAAATACATTTTGTTTATAACATAGGGAAAAACTGTGAGGGTGGTGAAAATTTCTTCAGTGATTATAAAAATAATTCGTGCCCAAATAACAGCACCCGCTAAGAGCAACAATCCAGGACTTCAGTGATTATAAGAATCCTTTACATCATGTCCTGCACAGCTGCAGAGAATATGATGTAAAGGATTCTTATAGGGACGCAAATTGGTGATTTCACATGGGCCCGAATGGGAATATTAGGTAATCCCCTTTTCGGTCAAACCAAATCTTAATTTATTAGAACTTTAAAAGTTTGACTTAATGGATAGTTCTTCTTCCCTTTTTTTTCTCTGTTCATACACAGGTTCGTCCCCAAAAGAAAAAAATGGTTTTAATGAAACGCTTTACCAATCAAGATTTTAAAAATAATAACTACAAGCTGACATTGCAGATTTATTTATATTTATCTGGATTAAATCACAGCTTATGACCATTAAATATAGAAGTCCGTAGGTTATCACCCCAAATCACCAATCCCATAACCCTAACCCTTCTTCCACCTTTTCGTGAGCTAATTAAAACCTAGAAAGAAAACCAAAAATAGCTTTCCAGAAATTATCACTTCTATGTTTCTTACCGCCTTTCATCCATTAGTCCTGCAACTTTTGTTCAACCTTTTAAATTTTAAACTTACGAGTTTTACTTTATCTTAGTCCACCACACAATCAACCACAGGTATTTCAAGTTTCCTAATGCATAGTATAGCAATTTGATTGTACAGCTTGTAGGGGTATTTTATACTTGTCCTCCATCACAATAGGAAGAAATCTATGTGACCACAGATCTATAAACTTACTTCTAGAATGGAGACTAATTGGCAATTTAGGAAAAAACATGCAAGCATCTAGTCTCATGAAAGGGAGTTGTAGAGGAAAGGTTAAACCATGAGATGATGATTACCTTAACTAAAGAAGGGCGGATAGCCGATGAGCAAAGGCTGGCTTCTTTCTGGAACCTATCTTCAAAACCTGCAAGAGGCAGCAACATATAAGATGGAGTCAGCAGCCAACAGAATTCACTCCCACCAAGTCCAACAGAGCACGTTCATCATTTGTGCATTCTGCCCCACGAATGAGACAGTCAGCTTAAACAACATGGATCCAAATCTAACAAGAACTTGGCTGCAAAATATATTCAGAAGAACTAAGTAACAGCTCAAAATGAAACCGGAAAGTTAAATCTAAATCACTATACAGTTGTTGTATCCGATAGCAATATGGTGTGTAGCTTGCCACTAGCATGCCATTGTTCAAGGATGTGTTGCCTGTATGGAAGGAATGCTCAAATACCCACGGGTAAGTAGTCCCCTTGACCATCCCTCCCCAAATGTTGCTGCAAATTATGATTGGGCATTTTGTAGTGGAGACTGCTAATTCAGCAGAACGACAGCCGTCGTATGTGGCTGTGATGCATGGATTGGATTGTTTTCTCTGTTGGAGAAAACTAAGAGATCACAAAAATGGGCTTGATACATGGCAAGCATCCCTTAGAACATCACACAGATGAGATTTGCTGTTGTTCAAGCCTGTGCAACCTCTCTTCCTCATTAGCATTCACAATTTAGGTGAGACTCGCCATATAAACAATTTTGTACATATTTTCCTTGAGTACCATAAATTAATAAATAATGGGGTAAGGCGAGGATATCATCTGGGCACAAGGTTAGTGGCGGTGCTGCATGTGTTCCAAACACACAGGACAATCAATTTTGATTAAACTGAATTCATTTACTTTGCTTTACGGCAGGAGGTTGCAGTTAGGAAACAAGGGATATGATACAACAAACCTCAAATTACCTTTCTCCTAAAGAAGCATCAAGATCCATGCCTCAATCCAACATTCACAGTATTAAATATCAGCTTATTTCATGATTGCATATCATGACAACTCGGAACCAAATCTATCTAAGAGATTTTTGCATTGTCTAAAACAGACACTATATTTCTTATTTCCTTAATGCAAAGCATACAAGATCTAGTCGGTTTGAGGTTCCAACTACTGAAATAATACTTCAGATCAAGGCCAAAATTATGCAAAAATCAGGTTCTACAACTGTCTGCAATTTCCAGCAAGCAAAGTCTCAAAATGCACGAGCTATGACATTCAAAACCAAGCATTGATATAACGGCCCAAGTGGACTACTTGCCCCATAACTTGAATAAAAAGTCTAACAACGTGGCCCAAAAACTTAAGCTTAAGTTATTAGTAGGAGTCCATAAGTTTCATTATATATTAGACTTATATTTTATCTCCCACCGATGTGAGATAAGATGTGACAATATCCCTCACTCAAATTCGCAACGCTCTCGTCACGTGGCTCAAGTTCTACTCTTGATTGGGGTGTAGATAGCAGATATTAGCGGACACACAGCAGCCCATTAATGTGTACAAAGTATATAACCTCAGGGCATTTATCCTTCTCCAGAGCCTCTACTTCTCTATCCACACTGCTACGGAACCCTACATGGGAACTATGGTTGGCTCTGATACAATTTGTAACAACTCAAGTGAACCACCGGCCCAATAAAGAAAACTATAAAATAAGGCTTATGTGCAGCTGCCTTCATGAGAAGTGGCCTACCTGCAACAAAACAATGAAAACTAGGGCAAAAATTGCTAACAAGCACACACCTCAAAGATACATGTGAAATCATCTCAATGACAACTAGGTTCTAGTCATGTAGCCATATTTTACCCTAAGGTTATGAAAGATTATAAAAATATCAAAATATGTATTGCAGCCTAAATGTGACAACAAATTCACTCAGCCTTTACTTGATGGGGGCTCTTTCACACATATCAATAGCTCATGTACACTATCACTACTACCCATGAATGTAGAGCTCTTCAGCAACCTCCAGGTGGTTGAGGTGATTACAGAAAGCAATGGCCTCACTTGTGGCGCTTCCAATTTCGAATAACATTCAAAGCGACAAATACTTATAAAGCGGAAAAGAAACGAACAGATACCATACATCCAAAGATAAAAGTACTACAAAGTTTAAGCATTACAATCCAGAAAGGAGAAAAGAGAGACAAAACAATGGGGTGCTGACTACAAAGGGTAAAAAAAGTACAAGGGATCAAAAAAGTAAAATTTTGGCTCACGAGAGCCAAGGTTCCACAAATTCATCTACGAACTCATCATCTACCACGGCTGGCTCATCAAAACCTAGCATAAAACGCCATGAGTTGCGATGCCCAATAGAAACCAAAGATATATACAAGTATTTCACAGACAACATGCAAAGCAATTCAATGAGCATCAATATATGATATGCATGATGAGAGTCATAATGATGGTTCTTTATTCATTTACTAAAGTTGATTAAACTATGTTATTCTAGATTCAACTGGTCAGAAGAACCATCCTAGCTCTGATCAACAAGCACAGACCAAGTCTACCGACCGAATATAGCGTTCCTTCAGTCACAGTGATGATCTCATAGTCCAATTAGATATCCAACGATTTCATCCAAGGGGCAAGGGCGTGGATATCACCACTATAGGTCTTCGAATCTCAAGTCAAGATCCAGTGTGTGATCTACAAAATTATCCTACCCCGATCAACAAGCACATAACAAGTCTATCAATCAAATACAACGTTCCTTCAGCCACAGTGATGACCTCATAGTCGACTTAGATATGCAAAGGTTTCATCCAAGGGGCAGGGGCATGGAAATCACCACTACAGGCTTTCGAATCTCAAGTTAAGGTCTAGTGTGTGATCTATACGATTCACCACCATCACACGGTACCATGATGTTCCTATACACTATATTCTCATTCACGATGCTCCCATTCGCCACGTTCCCGTTCGTATACTTAAAGCGGTACACGACACAAGACGTGACACGACTCAAGACATCCACGGACCAAATCCATTATACAAACACCATTAATCTTTAAAATTATCAAAAATATAATGTGTGGTTTAGGAACTTGGAAAGGACTGACTAACCAAATAGGCACGGAAGCCTCTCGAACGAATTCTTCGAAGTCAAAATAGATGGGCACGCTATCAGGAATAAGCCGAGTCTGTGAGCCCTGTAACCTAAACCCCATGAATGTGAACATACAACTTCATAATATAAACACTAACTTGTCATTTTCAACATGGATTTTTTTTTAATGCATGATGTAAAACTAACATGTACATACCCAATTTTTATCATGTCATGATTCATATACTCATGCACCCATGTAAGCATGCTAAGTATAACAATTTCCAACATTAACATGTTAACATGCAACACTTTCACATTATCTTCAACATTATCCTTTCACAACTATTTACGCATATACAATTTAATATAGCATGATACAAACACAACAATAGCCACTTAAAGGATCACCTTAATATTCCAAAGAACAAAAATAATAGTAGTAAATAAACAGTTTCAGCCTCTGTAATTTGGGGTTTAAAAATAGCAAAACTTCACTAAAATTTCTAAATATTTGCAAGAAACTAATTTAAGATGTCCCCTACACTTCTCATAAAGAAAATTTTTCTTAGATCCTCCTCTAAAACTAAGCTTTAGTTGAAATAAGAAAGAGTAACAGATCTGGTCTATCTTAAAAATAGAGGACAATATCTATCACCGAACTTTAACAATCCAACCAGTATCTTATTTCATAGATATATTTTTTGCTAATTTTTATAGAAATAGATATGGATGTTAGGAAACTCTATGACTTGACCTTGCTAAAAAATACTTAATATTTTGGGAGAAAATAATTTTTAACCATAGAGTGCCCAAATTTGGTACACCTGGAAAAAATAGCATAACTTTTTCTATACTTGTACTTTTCGAGTGATTCCAGTGGGGCTGGAAAGATAAAACAAAAATCTAACTTCTCCCACTGGTTACGTGCAAAAAGCAATTTTCTACAAGAAATAGCACTATTTTAAGGTCGGGTGTTTTGGTCATTTTGGGATTGAGATTTTTAAAATATGAAGAACTTGAAACTAAGATCCACAAAAATTCGTGCATGCAAAGGACACCTAATTTAGACTACAAAAAAATTTAGAGATCAAAGGGACGAGATTTGACCCAAAAATAAATTTGTACAAAACATAAAATCTCTGCAGAATTTCATGAGGCTGAATAAGAAATGGCACATGCATGACTCTTTGGGCCCTTGATTATTCCATGCATAGCTCTACCCCTCATATATATGGTTTATATATGAGATAGACCATTTTCAAAAATCAAAACTCAAAATAAAAGAAGTTTTAGAAAGAGAAAATAAAAAGAGACAGATTTGGTTCATGCCATCATCTCATGGCAATGAGATGAGGTATGAACCTCCTTGAGCATTTGAGGCCAAAAGAGTTGCATGAAAAGAAAAATATATACATATATAGTTGATTTCTCCCTTGAATATGTTGAAGAAGAGATGAAAACAAGAGCTTTTGATGAAGATACCTTCTTTGTTGAAGACCAAATAGACCAAGAAAATATTGATCTTCTTCTTCTTCTTCTTCCCTCTTTTTCTCACTATATTTTCTCTCTAAAAGACATATGCATGACCGGCCAAGGGGTGAAGAAAAGGGCTGATATGTATAGAAATAAGATAGTAGAGGTGTGATAATTATACTACATTGTTAAAAAAATGCTTAAAATAAGCTTAAGTTATAAAAATAGTCACTTTTTCAATAGAATTGTATTTAGTTGATAAAATTATAGTTGGCATATTATATCTACAGTTTAAAACATTATTGTAATATTTGAATACATAAAAGTGGACGACAAAAGTTAAAATAAGTCCTTTTGCAAAAAAATTCTAATAGAAGCTCTTTAATAAAAGGGATAATTAATTTAGGGCCCCATTTGGGGGACTTGTATTCTATCAAGTTTTAAGTACTTTTTAAATATTCCATTAGGTCCTATTTTTTAAAATTTATTGATTAGTTAAACAAATATATCCTTATTTCTAAACCCATGCTCACTCTCTCTATTTGCCCTCTCTGTCTCTCATATTACCACCAGATACGCTGCGCACCTCGCTGCCTCGCTGCCTCAGAGGTCTTCTTCTTCGACATCTCTCTCTCTCTCTCTCTCTCTCACACACACAAAAATTTTGCTCGCACAGATCTGGAGACGAAAGAAGGCGACAACGAAAACGAAGGAGGCGACGGCAACAAATGGAGACGACGACGGCGGCAGCGACGGCGACGAGGTGGTGGTGGTGGCAGGGGCAAGATCTGTGTTCATTCGATCCTCTCGGCGCGCGCGTGTGTGTGTGTGTGTGTGTTCCGATTAAGGTTACACGCAAAATGTTTGATGAAATGTGTGAATGAGGCCAAATAGTGGATGTTAGATATTTGGTGCTGAAACAATATGAGACATTTGCACAAAATATCTCATTTGTCAAATTTGTAAGCTAAATGTCTCATTTGTAGACAAAATATCTTATTTTGTTAATAAGACATTTATGTAGTCATGCATCAATAATGAAACATTTGTTAATTTCGTAGGCTAAATATCTCATTTGTCAAATTTGTAGGAAAAATATCTCATTTGTAAAGTTTGTAGAGAAAATGTCTCATTTGGCAGTAGCAACGGTGGTGGTGGCGACGTAGTGGTGGCGTGGGGGTGGGGGGTGGCACGGTAGCGGTGGTGGTGGTGGTGTTGGCGGCAATGGCGATGGGAAGTGGTATTGGCGGTAGTGGGGAGTGTCTCATATATTAGGGATAATTTTGGTATAAAAAATATAAAATAGAACTTAATGGAATATAATTCTTAGGTGGAATTTATTAGAATACAAGTTGTCTAAATAGGACCTAGCCCAAAATTACCCTTAATTAAAAACTAGTATACATAGTGTTTATTAATTAATTTAAGCTATGAAAACATTTTATTTTAAATCAAATTAGATTTATAAAATTTTAGTTTTGAAAATTAAAATATATATAAGGCCTTGTTTGGCTCAAAGAAGAAATTTGGGTTGGCAAAAAGGCTTTTTAGTTGACCGATTGGGCTAGCCTTCAAGAATTAGGCTAAGGGCTTGAAGGTTTGAGTTTAAGACAAGGATATTTAGCTCGAATATTGTTTTAGGCTAGGTAGGTTGTTCTCAGGGTCCAGGGAAAAGGTCCAGTTTAAAAAAAAAAACCGACTTAAAAAATGAAACACGTATGGGAACATAAATACGTCATTATTTTAAATATGGAAAACATGTAAGCACATAAACATGTAGGCACATAATTATTTATTCATTTATTATTATATTAACTCCTCTATTTTATTTATCTTATATTTTTTAATTCAAATTACCGGGTCGTTGCATCACTAATCACCACCTATCTAAAATAAGTTCAGTTTGGAGTTCTTTAAGGAGACCACTATATCATCACTCTAGTTGCTACTTTCACACAGATCACAGTACTTCAGCTTTTTTCAAAAACTAAACTAAAAACAAATTCAAAAAACATAAAAACCAGCGGAAAATCATCTTTCACTCAACCATACTAAGAAGTAGAAAGGAGAAATATGAACTTTTGAATAGGGTGCATTTTGGACTTTGCCATGTTTGGTTACAGTTTACACTTACTTTGCACTAGATTCAAGTTAAGATGCTGATGGAATAATTTTATTTTATGATTCTTCTTTGACAAATCATTTTATTTATAATTAATGTCTATGAATGAATCAAGGGAATTTCTCAATTTCTTGGTTGGGTATACATTGGCCGTGGTGAGATCGAATGGTTTTTTATCTATTAGGTCTTCATAAGTGGTCTCCAACAGCGCGAAAACAGTCTTAGTAACCGCATCATCAATATTCCTACTCCAAAATTTTACTTATATAACTAGAAAGCCTATAATTTTGTATGAGTAAATAGATAGCCCATACATAGCTACACAATGTATCTATGTAATTATATTAATAGAATTAGAGCTATGTTACATAGACTGTGCTACAGGTGTTGGGTACATAACTGTTAAGTTGATTTATATATTTCTCATACAGAAGGATTCCAAGCTAAATTTCATATTATTCGGGTACTATTCATAGGGCTTTTAATAAGTAAAATGAGAATGTTATGCAAAGTTTCATAGTAACCTCTACTACTTAAATTACTTATCAAGAAATAAGTAAAACAAATAAACTCTGCCACTTAAAACATTTTTGGGGAATGCATGTCCTGCTAGATACATCGGACTCAAAATCCATATGTCCAACCCGGGTACTTGTAATTTAAAAAAACCCCATGTAATAGAATTTGAGATTGTGAGATTTTTGTCAACGCTTGTGACGGTATGTGTCATCTTTTGCTCAATCCTTCTATTTCATAAGACAACTTCTTATTTAGGAGTTACCACTCACAACCCTTATATACTCACTGTTTTACCACCAGAATCCTAGTATATTAGGACCCAATAGTCCTTAATTTTTTACCCCGCATTGACTCAACCCTGAATCACAACCTTGATTAATGATTTTTTAGAAGTAATTACTAACCTGGCCAAGTGTCACCTACATCAGCTGTAATATTGATCCCATTCAGGTAAGCACCATTACCAAAGTGTAACTACTTGATTTATTTCCATTATTCCGAAATAGGCCTATACAGAATGCTTTAATTGTCTTACACACAAACAGAAGGGTTTTAAATACCGGCATTGACGTATGGTATCGGCCGATACGTAGCGGGATTTTGGAGCTCCAATACCGATATTTACCATTGTATCGGCCAATATTGTCCGATATCAGCCAATACATGGCTGTATCACAGATACCGATACCACAATTTAGAACCTTGGTCAGCATACTTCAACTCCAGAAAACACGGGGAAAAAACTCACCAGTCATAGAAGCAGTGCCGCCGCAGACTACTGTATTTTCCAGCAGTTGACGATGATTCTCAGATGACACAGTTGAGATACTATTAACAAGCTGCTCAACTAAACCATGTTCCTCTAAACCCAAAATAGATGGTTGGAATAGAGCCTCACCAATAGTATATCTTTCTCTTCCAATTGTGATCACCTAAAATGGCAAAGAGTTGTACTTAGGTATCAAAACTCACCAAAGGGAAATTACAATAAACAAAATCATACAGAAGAAAAAAGTCATCATAAAACTCAAGGTGGTCTTTGGAAAAATACACCAAGGGTAACATGAACAAACCATGGGAGATGTATGTCAGAATATAATACATGCGAATGCCATGCCTCGGATTTTGAAAGGGACTTACAACGAAAGAAAAAGAAAGGAAGAAAGAAAACCTGCATACAAGATAGCAGTATAAACTATGTCAGATCTGTGTTCGAATATAGATATATCATGGAACAGATATTTCAAGAACACATCATCATCTCCATCTAGGACTCCACATTCTCCCTCTCTCTCTCCCCCCTCCCTCCCTCTCTCTCATACACACACAAGTACATACAGAAACGTGACAATTTGATGACTTATCTCATTTTATTTATACTATTTTAATGTGAGTGGCTTCAGGTTTGTATATAAATTCTAGATGAAGTAGTTAAGCAAATGAGATTCATATGAAGGATTAAAGTTTTTCTTTCAGAGTGTTGTTTCAGTTAGCTTGGAAATGGAAACACTTTGGAAATATTCTAGAATATGTGTTTATATATCCTCAGTAACTAAATAATTTAACGGATCAGGGCATATAGAAAAAAGGTATAAAGGCTTAGAGGGGGAAGGTGATTTGCTATTGGGGGGGGGGGGAGAAGACAGAAATACAGAAGTAAGGTTTCTTGAGTCTCGTAGTCACTTTGGATTTTTATCTTGAATAATTCCCCATTTTGTTTTCTTCTATGTCAAAAATATATTGCAAGTTAATTTTACTTCATATATACATGCATGCTTAAGCAGCCCAGAAATACCAGATTTAATAACTTTATTAGCTGCAGAAAATACAATGATTTTTATCTTTTGTAAGTCCCTGTTTTTGCTTTCATGTATCCTAAAAACATAATGCAAGTTAATTATGTTACATATATGCACATAAAATGCCCGATGTCATTGCTGGATTAGCTGCAAAAAAATAAAAATTACACACACGACATGCACTTTGGTTTACAACTTTACTTTTTTTTTGACAAACCAGAGAGAGAGAGAGAGATAGAGAGAGAGGTTATATGCACTCTGGTTTACGACTTTACGTTATCATCTAAGTGCATACTCAACCAGCTGTGCTCTTCCTCTGGTCTTCTTGTAACTATAAACAGTTGTATTGAACTAATACAAATTGTTTTTCAAAAAAAGGTCGTATGTAGTATAAAAAAAATAGACTATAATTGTGATAACAAAGGGAAGAAAGAATACTAATACTGCAACTAACAATAGATTACATGATATATATATATATAAAGAGATTAAAAACCGAAAGGATTAAGAGAAAGATCCTCAAGGGGCACACCATCAGTAGAGGAGAACTTAGCATTCAACTCAATGGGAGTGTCAATAATTTTATTATTTGTGAGTTAGGCACGGTGAACAACCTCATGAGCATACTTAGTTTGAGAAAGAAATAACTCTTGGGGGAAGATACCACCTCAATAATAGAAAGTACCAAAGAGGGCCCAAATCTTTCATCTCAAACTCCCAAAAGAAATGTTGTTTTACTTCAAAAATAGTGTCAGCTTCAGAACCAATAATGATCATGTCATCCATATATAAGAGTAAGACCACAAGATCAATAGATGTATGACGAATAAATAGAGCCGAATCATGAATGCTAGGATGAAAGCCTATTTGTGTAACAGTAGACTGAAAACATTTATACCAGGCGTGAGGAGATTGCTTGAGACCATAAAGGGCACGACAGAAACGAAATACCAAGCTCGGGGGATGAGAGATACCCAGATGAGGTCGCATATAAACTTCCTTATGAAGATGGCCAATGAGAAATACACTCTTTGCATCAAGTTGAAAAAGTGGCCATTGACGAACCGCAACAACAAGGATGAGAGTACGAACAGTGGTCATCTTAGCGAGAGGAGAAAAAGTTTTCTCATAATCAATGTCATACTGTTGAGAAAAGCCCTTAGCAATCACATAAGCCTTGTAGCACTCCAAAGAACCATTAGAGTGAGGTTTAACTTTATATACCCATTTGCACCAAATGAGATTTTTACCCGCAGGCAGTGGAACAAACTCCGAAATACCAGTTGTTTGAAGAGCAATTAATTTGTCAGACATTGCATTAACCAAATTAGGATTAGTACATACTTTCTAATAAAATTGATGCTCAAAATAAGAATGAATAGAAGTCAAAAAAGCACAATAGAAAAGAGAAAAAAGTATGCAAAAAATAAGTCTAACCAGTAAAGTACGAATGCGCAAAGGGTAGCGACATTCAGGAGGGTCAAAAGTCAAAGGAAGCAGGGTCAGAGTTGGTGATTAAAGGTGGAGAACGAACAACCAACCGGCGAGAGTAAACTAACGGGAAAAATGAAGTCTGAGAGGGACAGGATAGGGGGAGATGATGGACATCAAGGGTAGAATTAAACTCCTCATAAGACGCATCGAGATGAAAAGGGTCTAGATGAATCAACTCTTCTTTGCAGACACGGCCATACTTGGGGGAGGAAGATAAACTAAGAGCGACGCTCTAGAAACATAACATGACGCAAGACATATAGACATTTAGAAACAAGATTGTAACACTGATACTCTTTTTGCTGAAGGCCATACCCTAAGAAGACATAGAGAGCTAAACAAGCACCGAGTTTACTCCACTCACATTTGGGAAGAAAAACAAAACAGATGAAGCCAAAGACACCCAACAAGGAATAATTAGGAGCTTGACCAAAAAGCTTCCCATAAGGAGAGAGAAAAAAGGAGAGGAAAGGGCATACGATTGAGAAGATATACTGTCGTAAGAACAGCTTCACCCCGGAATATGCCAGGAAAAGATGAGGGTAGTGTCAATTTTATTCGATGCCTCAAAGTGAGGATTTCTTCTCATTATATAACCATCGCGGAGCTGATTACATGGCTAA
>JAOTRH010179825.1:0-12045 GCA_034768845.1 Heliamphora exappendiculata | reverse complement strand
AATTTTAAAATAAAATTTTGTAATTAAAAAAAAAAAAAATGAGGTGTAAGTGTGAAAACAAAGAAATCAATGGATATAAGTGTGAAAATACTATTTTTTCGTCTAAAAATTAAATTTTGGATCAAAGTGTTACAAAAATTAAAAAGTAAAAGGTGTAGTGATATTTTAGAAAATATAGAAGGTGACAGTGATATAATCCTTAAACAGAGAATGTGTAAGTGTAATATACCTATTTTTATGTCTTGGTCAATTTTTATCTTTTAGACTTGCCTTCTTAAGAATAATTTAAAAAATATATAATAATTTAATCAAATAGTAAAAAGTATTAAAAATATTAAAAAATAAAATAATTATTTTAAAGGAAGTTTAAGAAAACAAAAAAAGCTATGTAAAATTTCTTACCTGGAATGAAACTTATGTTTGGTTTAATTTTTTAAAAGATTTTTTATTTAAAAATATTTAAAAAAATTTACTATTTTGATCTCAGTTAATTTTTTCACATTTTTTTATATTTATTTTTTTATTAAAAAATTAAAAAAATTATATATATAAAAAAAAAAAAAGACTAATTCAAACGCAAGCGAATTTAACTTTTAAAACGATGGCATGCTAGAGAATCCCAAGGGAGAGAGGATCATTGACTCATATTAATGAGTATTTTTCCTCACATTAGCATGTTGATGTTAATTAAAAATTAATTGTGTGTTTTATGTCAGGGGGCAGAGGAATGCACGTGCGTCCCCCGGAAATATCGAGTGTTTTGGGTCAAAAGATGCTGCGCACGTGCCTGCAGTCAAACGTCAAAAGCAGTGACTACACACGAGTCTAGGTGCCGCAAAAGATTTTTTTTTTTTTAAATGAAAGAAGGGAAAAAAAAGATAGATAGATATACATGAGGGCCTAGGATAAGAACAAAAACGATGATCGGCTTGATCAGATCTACACCGCTTATTCTTTTCAACTAATTAGCTTATTTTTGGACTATTAGGTTTGCGGCATTTTTAGACCTATTTTTCTCGTTTTTTATGAATTTTTTTATATTTTGATTTAATTTTTTTTGAAATGGGAGGATTTTTAAAAATATACTTATTAGGCCAAATTTCAAAAAAAGTTCATTAAAGGCAAAAATTTAAAAAAAAAAATTAAAAAACCTAATAAGTTGGTACATTTTTTTTGTCTTATATGAACTTTTTTAAGATTTTGATCAAAAAAATTTATTTTTTTATTTTTTTATGATTAGAGGAATTTAAAAAATATACTCATTTAGATTAATGCTGAAAAAAATTCATTAAAAATAAAAAAAATAATTATAAAAAAAATTAGTTCAAACACAAGCTAATAAACTTAAGACATTAATTTGCCTAATCAAAAATAATTGTTTATTTAAATATTTTATTTTATTTTAAATGCATCTTATCTTATTGTTTATGCCATATTTCAAAAGAACGCATCAACAAAAAAATTAGTATTGTGTGAAGCGAAATAAATGGAAATCTATAACTTCAATTAGGGCAAGACCTTTTACAAATTCGGTTAACAAGAAAGGTTTTATCAAGCGTTTAGTCATTAAATAAAGGCAAATGTATTTTAAAAAGAGCCACTTAACAACAAATCAACAAAAGAGAAAATTATAATTGTCCACTAATGCAAACAACCGCCATGTACTTCTTACTAACAAAGCAATTGAAGATAGGTTTTACCAATTTAGGAATTGAAACGATAACTTTTTTTCGAATTTTAATAGAGAAATAATTTAGCACTTATAAATAGAAATAATGGTGAAGAATGAATGACATACAAACAAAGACTCGACATCAACCTCTTTGATTTTCAAGTTTTAATGGTAAGTTTAAATTTTAAAATTTCAATTCCATCGCATTATAATTTTTTTGTTTCCTTTAACAATAAAAATTTTCTTTTACTTTTGTCCAAACTCTTGTGTTTCATTTTGAGTTTTTTGTTTTTTGTTTTGTTTTGTTTTATGAAGTTATGAAATAAGGCACCGTATCACAATACAGTCATTTGATAAAGTATTCTTTCTGTCGATATCGACAGACAAAGTGTTTATTTGGTTAACATTTATTTATTTTTTATAATTTCAATGTTTTTGAGAGGCTTCTCTATTGGGGCCAGTGAGCCATAGTAAAACTCTTCAATGGGAAATTCATAAGCAAATCGCTTTGGAGGCCTCTCGAATTGTTGTCGGAGGAATGAACGTAGAATTTTAATTTAAGAGGAATAAATTGTTCTTATAAAATTTTAAAAATATATATATTAAATTTTTTAAAAAATATTCGAGGGACGAATCTATATAATTATGAAATATTTTAAATTAATACTATTATAATAATGATTTTTTTTAAAATCTTAGGGAGGCGGCCAGTTTCCCTTGGATCCATCTATGGCTGCTGGAGTTCTTTGCTTGTTTTTGTTTTTAATAAATTTTTTTATAATATAATAAAATAATATTACTTTCTTCAATTCTTTTTAGAGAAAATAAAAAATTAAATTTGTTTTAAAAAAATATTGAAAACAATAATTTCAATATTTCTATTTTACCACAAAACAAATACACAGGAGAGCCAATCAACTGATTTCAGGCAATGCGCCCGTTTGGAACTTTTTGGCTTCTTGTGGTTTTAAGACCCAAGTGCAGAAAGGTACATTATTAGTTATTCATGATTTTTTAAAACACTAGGTATAATCCGTGCTTAAAAATACTATTACTATTTTTTAAAAATTATTCAGTGACTTGTAATAACGATTGAAGTTATAAGAGACAAAAAAATATTAAAAAAAATAGTAGTGACATATCAATAGATTGTTCAAATACTCAAATTAAATAACAATAAATTAATTTAAAAATATAAAATTATCACATTCTAATTGATAGTTATATTTAAATTAAATAATAACTTATCAAGAAGACAAAAGTCTCAATAAATTTCATCTCACCATTGAATTATTTAGAAAGAATATAAGCTATTTAATCAATAGATACATGTCACATCAATTATTGTAACTTATTATATAAATTTTAATTTCGATTTGAATTTTAAATTTACAATTTGTGCCTAATTAAATTTTTTCTTTTTTCCTCTAAAGCAAAAGATTTCTGTTCTTAAAAAAAGTGAGAAACTAAAATGAGATCTGAAATTTTCTTTTTCTTTTGCTGCTTTGCATTCTTCTTGACATGGTAACACCAGGAGTGATGTCACGTGCTGTTGAAGAAGATGTAGGAGTAGTAGGTGTAACAACGGAATCGGATGGGATGGGGGTGGAAATGTGGTGTTGAGTTTATAGTTTATATTTTGGCCTCGTTTGGTTTAAAGCTGATTTAAATCAGGTTTTTTTATTTTTTTATTTTTTATAATCTTTTTGCTTAAAATTTTAAAAATTAAAAAGGCTTTTAATTTTTTGTTTCTTTACATATTTTTAAAAATATCATAACTTTTACTATATAAATTTACTTTTTATAAAAATAATATTTTAAAAATATATTCATCAAAATCTATTAAATAAAAGCCATGTTTGGACAAAATTGCTTATTTATTTATTGACTTATAAGTCAAAAAATAAGTCACATCGTTTGGGTAGCTAAATAAGTCAAAAACAAACAAATATGCTCGTTTGGGTAGCTAAATAAGTAAATAAACTAATTTATAAGTCAAATAAGCTCGTTTGGATAGTCAAATAAACCCGTTTAGATAACCAAATAAACAAATAAGTAATTCTATTCAAACAAAATAACTTATTAACAAATTAACACATTTACTAATAAGTAAATAAGGAAAGTTTCCAAACAGGCTTTTGTGTACATTCACCGGTACACAAATTATTAAGGACAAAAAAATCTATAAATAACGAAATAAAAATGAGCATAGTCCAAAAGCAGAGGCCAGGAAGGCGTAACTTGGTCGGGGCAGGGTCGGTTTGGTCCAAAACCCGAGAGCCTAGTATGTAAACAATGCATGAGTATGAATGTAGGATTCGGATCTGACCCCTTTTCCACGCAATGTGCCGATCAAAATTCGAAAGCCTATTCGTTGTAAAAAGAAAAAAATTTTAATTTTTTATTATTAATTTTAAGCATGAATTATAATTTTTTTTAAATATTTACGACTCTTATTATAATTTATAATTTTTTTTATTTTAATTATAAATTATAATTTTTACTAAATATTCATAAATTTTACTATAAATTATAATAAATAAATTATTAGTAATAATTCTACCAAACACCATAAAAATAGTTTAAAAAATTGATTTGTCAATTATGGTTTTAGTTTGGACATTTTTTGTTTCCCATTATTTTCTATTTCATCTTTAGTACATTATTTGATTATTGTTGTCAATCACCACCTTCAATCAATATTAGCATATGTTTGGACTAATTTTTTTAGTAATTTTTAAAATTTTTTGTTTTTTAAAAAAAATATGAAAAAAATAAGTGTCAAATCATTTAGAAAAAATAAAAAAAAATCACTTAAGTAAACTAATTATTTTTTTAATAATTTTTAAGTTAAAAAATTAAACTTAAAAGTCAGATCAAACACAGGCTCAATCAACATAAGCATATACACCTCTTATTACTCTTTCGAGCCATTCTGTTTTTGCCAAAAAAGTGTCTTCAGTAAATTGTTTTAAAATAACATTTTAAAAACGTAAACGTATCAAATATATTTTTGTTTCGAGACATGAACAAATATATCACATAGTACTGTTAGGCCCTATTTATTATGAGAAATTATGAGAGAGGCTTTTAAACTAGAGCAACATTGGTGGCCCACTAAAAATTTACTTTTGCATTTTTTAATATTTGTGAGTCTTGCATTCGTACTGTAGTTCGTTAAATGATAAATTGTTAAATTTTTTACTTGTGATATTAATAATATTAAGCTCGCCGAGTATTAATTAATTTTAATTTTTTTTTCTTATTTAATGATCTATTAGGAAATTAGACATTCGGTTTAAATTTTTTTATTTGACAAATCTATGCCAAATTATTTATATTTTATTCTTAAATATTTGATACTTATTTTTTTGAAGATATGTGTATATTTTGCAGCGTAATAAAAAACAGAGCTAAATGATCAAGAAAATTACAAAGTACTCATAACCGCTCGATAAACTAATCGAGCAATTCATTGAGCGGTCATGTGATGCTTTTGATTTTTGCATAGTTTTAGACAGGTCTACACAATTCTGCACAGAAGAATTGAAAATACCGCACGCGGGCCAAGACCGATCATGCAATCGTACACGTGCATACTTTAAATGGCAGTTCAACAGCTAGGGTTTTAAGTGAGCTGTTATAAATATGTTACTAAGGTTTCTTATTTACGGTGCTTCTTTATTATATTACAAATCCTGGCCGCTAAAGTGCCTCTTTATTGATTAAAAAACTCCCAAGTCTTTTAACAAACCACTTGCTGATCATTTAGCTTCTGTATTGTCAAAACAATCATTAAGTAATCAAACTTTCAACATTTTTTCTCAAATTCGTGGAGTCTCTTGAGTTGATTTTAAAGGGTTTGAAATTTGGTGTTGAATTCCGTCAGCAGTCAATTTGGTAGTGAATTCCAATAGCAATTAAGTACAGAGCTGGTGTACGTAGATTTGGCAAGATTTGACTTACAGCGTAGTTTGTGGATTTAATAGTAATCTGTAAGTTTTCTTATAATCAAAGATATTTTTATACTGTTTGATCTTTTTGAACCTGGATTGATATCCCGTGATTTTTATCTAATTTTGAGTTTTTAACGTAAAAATTGTCGTGTTTTGCATGGTTATTTTATTTGTTTTACGGCATTTGACTTCTTTTGATAAATCATTTAATCCAAAACAATCATTAAACGGGATTTTTATATACATTGTTTGGTTATAGAATTAGTTTGAAAACAATTAAAACAAACATAAATTTTAAATAAAAATAAAGAGAAGATTGCAATAGCATTAAATGATGATGGACTTCATATATATCGTATAATTAGTTATACATCATTAAATATAATGTGATAAGAATAATAAATCATAATTATTATTTGTAACTCATGAATTTTGGAGGTATTGGGAATAAGGCGAGTGGTTTAGGTGTCGATAATAAAAACAGAACGAGAGGCCACGTCCGTGGCAAAATCAAATGGGACCCACCCACTCTCCCACTTAAGAAAGAAACAAAAACAAACAAACAAACAAACAAACAAACAAACAGAACCTACTTTCTGGCGTAACCCAGTGAACCGCCGAATTCTCAACAAATCAACCTTCTTTACGTGTACACCGTATATATTAGATTATATATGTATATATTTGTGGGTATATCTATCACGATTCATGTATTTGTGGGTATATTGTTGACGCTGTATTTTTAGTTTTTGTTCCGTAATTTCATTTTAAGTAAATAAAAAAAACAAAAAATTCAGTCACCAAAAGTTTGAGAAATAAAAAAATTATTAAATAAATTTTAGGAATAATCTAAAGGCTAAATGCTAAATGCTAAATGCTAAAAGATTATTTGTTTTAAAGTGACTCTTTTTTAATCTTACGAATAGCTTAGTTATTAATTTATAAGTGACTAATTTTACTGTTTGCTAAAAACAATTGGCTTAAAATAATTTTTAAGTAAATAAAATAATAAACCAAAAAGTTTTAAGGTAAAAAGAAGTTAGTAGTTTTTTTTTAATTTTTAAATAATTTTATATTTAATATGTATCTTGTTTGATAGATCTTAATAGGTAAATTTTTAAAAATATTATATTTTCTAAAAATATATTTAAGTGTTTTAAATTAACAAATAAAAAAAAACTAAAAACTAAAAATCTATAAACAAAAAGTCAAAAGGATGAGATTACCAAAACGGGGAGAAGATTGTTTTTTTGTATTCGGTAATGCAATGTATTTAGAAAAAAATAGCCAAAAAATTATTTAAAATTTAAAATTAGTGATTAAAATTCACTTGAAATGTGTTTTATATTTTTATTAAATATAAATTTATACCGTAATTACTTTCAAAATAAAATTCTAAGTATATTTTCCTGGTGCATAGAATTTTCTACTTGTATTTTAAGTCAAAAGACTTAGAAATTCGCGTTAAATTGAGAATTAATTAAAACCTTGTTAAATAAAAATATCTAATACATCTTACGTGGATCAATCTTTTCTCTTATATACCAAATAAAAAAATTAATATTATTTTATTTAAAATATTTTTTATTATAATATTAAATAAAATATTGCATAAAAAATATTACATAATTAATAATATGCGAACTACTCTGTATGTGTGAATGGATTTGAGGTCGGCATCGTTCGTTCCGTCCAGAAACTGATTTTTAAATTCCTGTAACGGATGAGGAATGACCAGAGCGCCATGGCGGTTCCGATGTCAATTCTCAAATAGTTCCAAGTGATACCAATCTTCCCCAACCCCTTCTCATTCAAACAAATTTTCGATCTCCATTCTCAATTAACTTAAAAGTTAATTTTTGATATTATTAATTAAAAAGAAAAATTAAATTAAAAATAAATTATTTAGTAACTTAGTATTTAAGTTAACTTTTTTAAAATTAATTATTTAAACAAAAAGTTATTTTTTTTTGCTTTTTGTTCAAGTTAACAATTTTACCCTTCTATATATTTAATATTAACAATTATATGTAATTAATAATGGTAGTAAATAAGTTACGAATAAGAAGTATTATTGTATTTTAAAAGTGATAGAAATTTGAATAGAATATTATGAGAATTTGTGTTTTAATTTGATTTTTTAATTTTTTAATTTTTTAATTTTTTGTCAAACGAACAACTTTAACTTTTTAACATTTTTAGTGAAAAAGCCAAAAAACAAAGATTACCAATCAAGACTTTAAGTTTTGTTTTTTAAGAGGTTAAATTTTTTTGAAAAAAATAGGGGGAAGAAGTGTTATTGGGGATAATTGTTTCAGGCTAATTTTGTGGGTGTTTGGAAATGTTATTACTTGTAATTTATAGATTGTAATTAGTAGTAAAAATTATAAATATTTGGTAAAAAATATAACTTATAACTAGAATATAAAAAAATAGTTAAAAATTATAGTAAAATTTAATGGTTGTGGACTCGTTTAAAATTTATTTTAGTGATTCGAATTATTTAAAAATTAAGTCAATTAGATATCAACAATAACATTATCAAAATACATTTATTTAAAATAAATAAATAATTTTTTTTAAAATAATAATCTTCTTAACAAATTAAAAGAGAGAGAGAGAGAGAGAGAAAAGCCTCCAAAATCATCATCTGTTTCTTTCAGAGTATCTGAACTCTTGTTCTTGAACCCAAGTTCGGAAAGAATCATAGAGAAAAAATTATAAAAGACGTTTCATACATTTCGTGGGGTTCCGTTGGTAATTAGTTAACCATATACGTGTGAATACTCATTGCTTCCTGATTAAAAATAGTAATTTTAGGGAAAACGTCACATCAAGACAATACCTTGAGCTACTGGAGAGAGAAAAAGTTTCAATTTTTTAGGGTGAGAAATTTGGGATCAACCCTATCCTTATTATAGGGTTAAATAGTTAAACGTCGTTACAACAGTTATTTTGTTAAATATTATCATTTTATAAAAAAAATCTTAGAATTTACTGACATATACAACAAACGCGATCTTAATTAATTAACTATAATAGAAAATTTTATTTTAAATTAAGATGATGCGGATAATATTTTAAAATCATAACGTGAAATATTGAATGGCACAAAAATTTCTGGGGATGTTTTTATTTCACCTTGTGGATTTTTTTGAGTTTTTTAAAAGTAAAATACACTTTTTTGTTAAAATTAATTGTGGAATTCTACTATATTATAAAATATTGTAATAAAACAATGAGGTATATCTCATTTATTAATCATTAATTTTACTCTTTTTCACATTTATTATTTAGAATAATACAGATATGAACGAGTTGTGCTCAGTAATAAGAGTATAAAAAATAATAACTATCACCAATTAAGCAGTGGATATGAATAAATAATGTGCCAATATTTTATAATTGTAAAATTGACACATTTTTCTCTAAACATATATTGATATTTGGGAATTCTTTATTGTCATTAGGTTAATCCATCACCAAGTGAGGGATGGCTAATAGGACCATTAGGTCTTGTTTGATTTTCAAATTATCTTTGAAGAGATGTGATAAATTGTGAAATTGAATTGCATTAATTATGGTAAAATAACATAAATACCGAAACTCTATTGTACTAGTTATAATTAAATCACTATAAATAATTATTTTTAATCAATGTATAAAGTAAAAAATAACAAAAAATTTTAATTTTTCACAATGTCAAGAATGCCAATGAGGCGGTGCAAGGCCGAAAATGAGATTTCCCTTCTCTATAATCTATTTGATGAGAATTGCCATCTCTACATGGTACTAATGTTTTTACAACATTAGTTATTCTCACGTTACAATAGTTATTAACATCAAATAAGAACTAAGGTCATGCTTGATGTGTTTGGATAAGATTAGAGAGATAAACAATACATAGGTTTATTGACATTATTTTATATTGTGCTTCATTAAAGTAGAATAAAATATGAAATAATAATTGAATAAAAAATTGTGACAGGTTGATACGCAGAGACCATAATATGGATGGTGATCATATAATTCTAAGAAAAAGAACGAGACAACTAATTTTATAAATACTGAACTATTAGTTTTTAAATGAGAAATTATTAATCCAATTCAATGAAATAGACACAAAACTAGTAATTTTAAAAGATAAAATTCTGTAAATGTGAATTCCACATATATTTTAATTACAGACTAATTTCTCTTAATTTATTTAAACGTGTTTTATTTTTAAATAAAATTTAGATAAAAAATGCATATAAATAAGTTGTATAGTTTGGGGTACGTAGAAGCTACGGAATTACAGGGTGCGGCGGTCTCAATGTGGCAGCCAAAGAGCGGGAGGGGAGGGGCGGAGGGGGGTACATGCACAGAATTGCCAATCCACGTGCCTTAAAAGCAGGAGAGGGGTCCTCAAATTTACGAAGTTGACATGAGCCAGAGACACCCCCCCCCGATAATCGGGCTCTTTGTTTCCGGTTTTCTCGGTCGCCGGTCTGGCACCCAAACTTTGCAACGTTCCTACAGCTTTTCGAAGGCAAAAAAAATGATAACTATAGAAAACTACCGACGATTATTTTATAGAATATATATATATATTTCTATAGCGACGATTATTTTATAGAATAATATTTTATAAAATAATGACTTTCATTTGGTTGTTTCAATTGATGATTGGTGTGTATATCACTACATTTATGAGTAATTAGCCTAGTTTTTAGCAGATTTTTTTACAAATCAAATAAAAACATTTCACCATTAGTTAGAGACATGTGTACAAATAACGTCTTGTTTGGCAATTTAATTTTAAATTAATTTTTTTTTATTTAAAACCAATTTAAGCTTAAAAAACTAAAAGTTAGTTTGATAGAGATATGAGGTAGTTTTAAGTCCAAAGAATTTTTTTTTTCTTAAAATTGTAATAATTTCTTAAAATTTATTTTTAGATAATTTTATATTCAATATAAATTTTATTTGATAGATTTTGATGAAAATATTTTAAATATATATTTTTTTTATAAAAATAAATTTGTATAATAAAAGTTATGAAATTATTTAAAAATATAAAAATTTTATGTAAAAAAAAATTAAAAACCTTTGAATTTGAAACAAAGCCTTTGACTTATGGGGCTCTAAGCAAAAGAAATAAAAAACTTGGTTGAAGTTGGCTTAAAGCCGATAACCAAGCCAGGCCCAAGTCCTATTATTCAAAAGATGTGATTAATTATGATGGTAAGTAGAGATTCTAAATATTTATTAAACTTACAAGTTTATAGTTTAAAATAATAAAATTTATGGTTATTGACATAGAATCAAAAATTACAAGTAAAAGTATAAGAACATTTGTTTTTATTTTTTAATTTTTTGTTAAATTACAAATTAAAAATTATAATTTAAATTGTAACAAACTTGGTATTTATAGATTTCATCATGTGATCTTTTTAATAAATAAAAATATTTTATATAAACTAAATATGTTATATTTGTCTCCTGCCCATTCACACCAAATAAAGTGTTTTATGTAATTAGAATTTGTTTGTTATTTTAAATTAGATATAATAAGATAGAAGATGTTAGAAATATTGGGAATTTCTCGCCAATAGTTTTTCAATGAGGGATTAATAATTGTATTATAAATATAATGACTAATTTTGTTCATATCTAATTAGAGTAGAATGAGAATTGTAAAATTATTTTTAATCATTAATAATTAAAAATAATGATTAAAATTAGTGATTAATACCTAATACTAATAATATCAAATTCACTTGATATTTATAATACCGTGATTAATAATTCGTCACTCATTAAATAATTAATCCGTATCAAATATGAGACTAATAATACCATAAAAATAAAAAAAAAAATAGTGAATCACCCTTATTTTCTAATAAGCCAAATTTCCTTCCCTAATCATTTGAAACGAACAGGGCCAAATAGTATATCTATACGTATGTACCAGTAAAAACCCGTACTATGAACGAAACTTCAATTGTAAAATATTATTTTAAGATTTATTTTACTCAAACAAATAGAATATGACAATTAGTTTTTATTGGGCCTTACAAAATTATTGCACATAAATTTTTGCCTATAAATTTTTTATAAAAATTAGTATATTTAATTAATCAATTTTGTTATAAAAATTATTATACCATTCGATAATTTAATCATAATTTTATACAATAGATGATATATACATAAAATGTATTATAAATAGAAAAAGCTATAAATATAAAGGTTTTGAAATAATTATAATATATGAAAATTAAAGATAATGACCTTTTGTTATAATATGATACATAAATGAAAAATTAGTAGTAGTGATGTAAATATATAATGATAGTTGATTTTCTTGTTCAAATATTTGTATTTGAGATCATTAATTTATATTGCAAAATTAATTAATAATTCAATTATATA
>JAOTRH010179804.1:0-12045 GCA_034768845.1 Heliamphora exappendiculata | reverse complement strand
CTGGTTAGTGGAAACACTCAAGGGAGATCTTGAGGAGTGGACGTAGGCAAAGTTCAAGCCGAACCACTATAAATCCCAGTGTCTGGTTCTTTATCTCTATCCCTCTCCTTTTAATTCTTGCATTAATTTCTTTATTGCATATCTAGTTTCTGTGAGATATTAAAAGGTTTTCTGAAAAGTTTTTTAAATCTCCTTTTCTAGCAAAGAAACCCAATTCTCCCTCCCCCCCCTCTTGGGTTGCCTGTTTCTAACACATTTCATATTATTCAAACCATCACCATTCCATTATCTAATTTTTTACAAAAATCGTGTTACAGTTTTATTACTTGGTTTATCAGAAAATCGTATCACAATTAATGAACCGGTATCGGGTGCAGCTTATAAAAATTCCTGCCTATCAATTTTCAATAGGCTACGCGAAACTATTGGGTAATAGATAGCTCTATAACTCACCACGATACAACACCATATTTCGGAGGTTAACCCGTGGGCATGTGGTTCCCATCTTGCGCAAGTTTTCAATTTTTCACCGCGGACCCGCCAAGCCAACTTAATCCACATCAATCCATACGGTTCATTATTTGTTCAATTACACACAAAAAAATCCGGGAGTCTAACCCACAACCGATTCCTCTCCCAATTATTTCACACATTATTGTTTCAATTCCAATTTCTACTTTTTCGTTTCTTTGTCAAGTCACATTTGGTTTTAGTATTCAACATCTCTTTTCAAATCAAACGCATCATATTTCTTTTATTAATCTCATAATGCACCAATTTTTCATCATATTTCTTTGATTTGAATTCCTTTAAAATCATGATATTTCTTTGATTTGAATTCTTTTAAAATCATGAAGTGTGAAGAAAATAGAATACACCCATCATATACGTATACATGTATATACAAGTTAAAATTCATGTTTTCTCTCTAAAACTTAAATTCTTAAATGATAACCATGTCACTACATAGTCCATAATTTTTCACACCCATACTAGCTCTCAAGACCTTAGACACATATCAAAATCCATTTTTATCGCAAACATCACCAATAGGGGTCACCGCTCGAGCGGTGGGGGTCCGCTCGAGTGAACTACCAGGAAACATTTGAAATAATCTCGAACCATGGAGATTTTTTTCTGAAGGGTTTATATATATATGTGCAAATTACCCTAGACCCATGTGAGAACTAAACCTCTCATTTCCCTTATCTCTCTTCTCTCTCTTCATGAGAGAAACCCACCCCAACCATTAAACCCTAACCCTCCTTCACTCAAATTGGAGCTTTGGGGCTAGATTGGGAGCAATCAAGAATGAAAATCATGCTTTGAAGTAAGGAGGTGGAAGGTGAAGCACTAATGAGCCAAGATCTATCAACATCAAAACCCTAGGAATGAGAAATTGAAGGAATCCCAAGCTCTTGAGTAAATCCAAGGTAGGATTTAGATTCTCCCGCATGTTTTCGTTGATTTGGATTGATATTTTGTTTATATGCATAAAAATTGAGTTAATTCCATGTATGATGGATAGATTAAAGGATTTTTGTGTGTAATGAATTGGGTTGGATGGAAATTGGGATTTTTGAGAAATGATAAATCATGATTTTGAGATATTTTTGCATAAAAAGGCTTTATGAGACTTTAATCTAATATTTGTGGTGGAAATTGAGATTTGAGACATGTTTGATGAAGGGTTAAGGGTTTTGAAGTTAGAAACTCAAAACAGGAGAAACATGGTTCGCCCCCGAAATTCACTACAAGACTACGAGGCAATAGTTTATGCTTTCTCGGATTTCATTTTGGCTTGTTCGATTGGTCCTGGGGTTGATAAACCTATTTTGACGTAGAAAAACCAGGTTCCCAGCAGTTCAGTCGACTAGACTGAAGGACCCAGTCGACTGGGTCGACAGTAGGCTTGTCCAGTCGATTGGATTGAGCCATCCAGTTGACTGAGGTGTGGCGGTGGAGGAGTTTTGGAGATCCAGAACTCCTTCAGTCGACTGGATTGGCAATCTAGTCGACTGGATGCCCTGTTTGCCGAGGCTTATAAGTATTCCAGCACCTGTTTTCATTCCAAAAGCTTATTTTCTTCAAAACTTTCCACCATCTCTCTAGATTTTCGTGGTGCCCGTGCCTAGTTTTTGATGATCAGTTTGTGGATCTTTCTTATTCAAGATGTTGGCTTCGCTTCCATCCGGATAGATTCTAGTTCCGACGAGATTCAATTTTTGAGATTTTGAGTTTTGATTCACCGGGGTAAGATCCTTGACTATATTGTCTTTAAAGAGTGCTACATGTAATTTTATGTTTTTCTACCGGTTGAAAATACTTACATATCATATTGTATGTTTTAAACCATGTTTATGTGGGTAAAAAGCATATTTTTTTCTTTTCTTGGTTTATTACATGTTATGAGGTGTTATGGGTTTGGCGAGTGGAACCTTTTGGGTTGGACTCGCTGTGTTATGGGTTTTGTGAGAGGGACATTGTTGGGTTGGACTCACACGTGTGTATTTGGATTTTGATGTGATAATAAAAAATGACCGTGTTGAGATCTACGGATCGAGTAAATTTGGGCACGAGTTGGTCCACGGTGAAAGTCCGAAAAATTGCGTAGAATGGGTTTCTCTGCCTACCGGCTAGTGAACCAGGAAAGGACGCAGGTCGTGTCAAAAGTATAGGGTGTCCAGTTACTTCACGGGCCTCGTGTGGCCGGGTGGTAGTAAAGTGACGGGGTCTATATGCCCGCTCGGCATCGATGCCTATGTTTCGAAAACCACAAGTTGGTAGAATCACGTGGATGTGACGATAGCGCGCATGTGTGCGTGCGTGAGTGTGTGTTGGCAAACTTAGGGTTTTTATGAATAAAAACCATTTGAATCAATTTTATGCTATGTGATTGCATATTCAGTTTTACTGCATCATAGTTTGTTTCTATTGGGCTTCGATTCACGTAGTGTGATTTGTTAAAACCTTTTTCAAGTGTTGAGGTTGATGATCACGAGGAGATGATATAGCCGTGGTGGCGGAAGACTATTATATAGTTTGTTTTTTTTGTTATAAAAACATGCATGTCTACATATGTTGCCTGTTCTTAAAGGCATGTTCGTAAGCTGTGAGGCGAGTTATATTATGGATGTATATTATCAGATAGATGAATCTTGGATACTATTTTAATTTAAACAGTTGTAATTTTGGTTATATGGTTTATCAGTAAAAATCCTTTTTTTTTTTACAAAATGGTGGTTTGGTAGATTTTTCGCGTGACCCTAAATTTTGGGGCGTGACACTACATGACCACCAATTTGAAATAATGATATTCCTACTCCATATTGGGATATTCAATCCTTTGATTAAGATATCCTGTCCTTGGGTTGGGATATCTTATTCTTAAATTGGGATATCTTATCCTTGAGACGAATACCCTAATCACTAAATTGGGGACAATTTTACTACAAAAAATTCCTACTCTCGCGACTTTATTCAGTTGAAATAAATTTTGATTTGTTTCTACTTTTAAAAGTTTCTTATGAATGGGACCATTTTATTTTAGAAAAAAATATTGTTTACTTTATTGTGACAAAACACATTTTTTTGTTAGAAAATCTTCAAATCCATTTTTTATTGCTTATTTCTTAGAAAACATTGTTTATATAAACAAATCTTATTCATGCAAAAATCCTTAAGGAAATCAATTTGTTCACATTTTGAAGAAAATCATCACCATCTTGCAATTGATATTTAAAGATCAAACAAAGCAACACTAAAACAAAAAATAAATAAATAAATAAAAAGGTGAACATCCATTAATTCAGCCAAATCAAGCATATAGACATCTTGGATCAAAACAATATTCGATATAATCCTATTAAAGTTTATATAACTCGAAAGTGACAATTAAAACATAGTAATGAGGGTCAACCATGAACCAAATATTCATTTTAATCTATGTAGGTGGGTCGTCGCCTATTAACATATAATATATATATACACACATAAATAATTGTGGGCCAAACCACTAGGGCAGATAGTTTGAGTAAGCCAAGGATAAAAGAAAGTCAATGCTAAACCTCTCAAGATAAGTACAGCACCCGACCTATTCGGGTACAGTAGAGCAACTCGGGTAGTCTCACTCGGGTACAGTAGAGCAACTCGGATAGTGTCACTCTGGTGCAATAGAGCTACTCGGGCAGTGTCACTCGGGTACAGTAGAGCTACTCGGGTAGACCTACTCGTGTGTAATACATAATATACTCATAACTCAAGCTACTCACTCCTCTAGTAGCTCGTATGCAATACTTCTGCTCAGAACTCGAGTCATTCGTGGCCCGAGCTACTAATCCCTCTAGTAGCTCGGATGCAATACTCATAGCTTGAGTCACTCATGACCTGAGCTGCTTGGATATTTTTTCACTTAACTAGTGTCGACTATTTTAGCCCAGATACTCGAGTGATAACACAAACTACTTATTCCACTGGTGACTCAAATTATTGGGAATCCGAGTTATAGGGACCCCCTATAACTCGGCCAACTAATATCACTGTTCATCATGCAGAGGCAGAAGACATTCCATAGCACAGACTATGAAGCGTAGCCCTGACTACGATGAAGATCTTCCATAGCACATACTATGAAGCGTAGCCCTGACTACGACAGTAGCCTTGACTACTTGCCATGGCACTGACCATGAAGACAGCACAGACTGTATTATTGCCATGGCACAGACCATAAAGACAGCACAGACTGTATTATTACCACGACACGAGTCGTGAAGACAGCACAGACTGTAACGTAGATCTGACTACCTAATCATGGTGACATAGCACCGACTATGTGGCTCAGCACAGACTAAACGAAGCAAACATATGTAGCACGGACTACATGATTATAGAGTCCTATGAGAATCGAGAGACTGTCCCAGAGACAATGAAGACAATGGCAGTACAATCCTGCACGGGACGTTGGGAGACATGTGGCTTGGTGGCTAAGGAAAGGATTTGTCGAGTCATACGGACCCTCCCACTCGAGTCACTCGAGTGACCCCCGAGTCACTCGACTCGAGTGAGTCAGGTACTTAACCCGAGCAGGTCGGGTGCCCATGGGGCATCTGTTGACCAACCTAGTTGAGTTGGAGTAGAACACTACTTGGCTGATTATCAGATAGAATCTCTTGATTCTCCGCTATCGCCTCTCATGATCCGATTCGATCTCTTGAAAGAGTCTTATCCGAACTCTAACACGGCTCCTCTGAGTGCTAAAAATATGAGGGATAACCAGACTTTCGGAACAATGAGATTTTGATGATCAGATACATTGTTCATATTGCCAGTACTCTATACTCAATTAGCCTTCTCCTTTACCCAACTTTATCTCTCTCTGTTTTGTGTTTCTGACTACTTTGTATATTTTACCTCACCATTATTATTTACTATTTGTTTAAAAGAACCCTACAATCTATAACATCTATACTTTCAAATGGTAAATTAACAAACTACGCAATCTGTTGAAAACCAAAATAACAAATAATAAATGAATTGTTTATGGACATTTTATAAGGAAGTCAATTTGGTTAGATTCATAATCGAATCGACTCAAAACTTTTGAGGAAAATAGTTTTTCTTTGTTTCAAACTTGAACCTAATTGAAGTTTTCAATCGAAAAGTTTTTTTTTTTTCAAAATTCAAACTCAAGTCTAAACAATAAGTCAGAAAATAATGTTTGACTCTAAACAATAAAAAGATCCACATAAAAGAATCTACAAACAATTCTCTGAAAAAATGAAACATAAAATTATACACCTTTCAAGTAAATGATAAAGAACCGTTCAAGTGACGCACATATTGCCCTCACGATTTCGGATACTTGGCTCGGGAATTCGCCCAACAGAGGAGGAATTCTGGGCAGTTTGGCCAGTCTGGCCTTGGGTTAGGGGATTTTGTTTTTTGTTTTTTGTTTTTTTGGTTTTTGCTTTGTGACAATTTTGGTGGTATTTTTGGGCCAAAAGAAGTCCTTGGCCTTTAGGGAACCAGGTCTAAGGTTAGTGACTCTTGTAAGCCCAATCTTTGAAGATTTGTATTAAAATAGCTAATTTGGGCTAGGCTTGGTTTGTTTTAGTTTTCTGTAAAGGAGAAAGATTTTATTTATTTTTTTAAAAATCCTTAGGTCTCGGAGATTCAATTTTGAATTCATTTCATTTTTTGATTTTCATCATTGGGACGTGGCACCTCGACAAGCTTAAGTATTATGAGTCGATAAATTGGAGTGTTTACAAATGCCCCTATTTAACAAAGCTTATCCCGTAATATGTTTGTATAAGCAAATGTCAAATCTTAAAGATAAATTATTTTCTCGTGATTTTATTATTTGAGCAAACAAAAACTCACAAAGCAAATAAGGAGATTGTACTTTTATCTTTTATAAAATTTTCTACGTATCCCTTTGTAGGGATCAGATCATCTTAGTTTAAGGAAAATTTTGTGCAAAAGCAAAATCATACGTTTAGGTTTGATCGCTTTGGGCTAATTGTTTGCGTATTGAGACTTGGGCTGTGTTTAGAATAATTGAAAAGCATGGCTTTTTATAGTACAGCTTTTTAAATAAAAAAAAATAGATAGCAAAAAAAAGTTAAATTATTTGGGTTAATAAGCTTTTTTGCTTTTTTAAGTATTATTTACAAAAAAAAAAAAATAAATAAATTAATTAATTTTTCTTAAAATTTTTGACAAAAATAAAAATACCTCATTTACTTTTTAAAATGACACTTACTTCTTTTACTTTATCTAAAAATACATACACACCTCTGTTCTATTTTTTTCCATCACCGACCAATAATAATAAAATAATATTAATAATAATATTAATAATTAATAAAATATCAAATTTGTCCTCCAAATACATTTTTCTCTACTTTCTCTTTAAATCCTCATCATTCCTCTTCAAAACCAACTAAACTAAATTTTTCTAAGGATAAATCACTACAAAAAAACGAGACCATATTAAAACCCTAATCAAATTATAGCTCACTTATCTCTATTTGTTCTATATCACCAATTAATTAGAGTTTTTAAATACTTTGAATCTCGATCAAGATATGCGTGCCAGTGTCAAAAGAAATTAGGGAAGAACTTTTGTTGATTATTGCATATGGTCTTGAGTTTCGTTTGCTCCAAGCTGTGTTTGGGGAGTTAACCCTAAATCAGTAGAGCAAACAACTAATCGACTCCGGCGCAGCAACTCCAACCCACATATCAGGTTGATCGACTACGACGAACACTCCGATCGCTTTCCTACCTCTTCCATCAGCATTGGCGGTGCCGTCCACTCCTCTAATTCCACCGTTCACTGTGCTGAACTTCTGAGAGAGAGAGAGAGAGAGAGAGGAGAAAAACCTAGAAATCGAGCAAGCATTAGATTGAAGCAACTCGATCGGAGGTATTACGAATCATAATCTTTTCTATCGTTCTGTTTAGACGGTTCTTGCATCTCATGAAGATGATGAACAGTGTCTTTTGTGTTTTGCTAAGGCAATGCTTGGTTGTACATAAATAATCAAATTGGGTTTTAAGTCTGTTCATGCGCCGGTTCAGAAAAATCAAACCGACACAGGGTTTGGGTTTGCCCTATGGATCGTGTTTGGTCGTCCCAAAATGCCCTATAAGCCTGGTTTGATGCAAATAGAGAAATATTATGGAACGAAAGTTCTGAAATTTGAGATTTTTCGGACATCATTCTTTTTCCACTCTGGTTTTTGAAATTTGAGATTTTTTGGACATCATTCTTTTTCCACACTAGTTTTTGGAGCATGAAATTTGTTTATATATATATATATATATATATATATATAGAGTAGTGATTAATATTAAAGATTAATTAGAAAAAAAGATTGAAGATGGAGCAATTAGGTGAGTCAGAGACGAAGGATGTAAGATCTGAGATGCAGAAGCAGTTGATCAACCAGTGGCTTCTAGTGACTTCTTCTCACAACGATGATCAGGGCCGGTCCTGAGCTTTTGGGACTTAAAAGCAAATTTATCAAATTGAACCCTTAAAAATTAATACAAATTAAAAATAATAATAATAAAATCAATTCAAAAATTAATAATAACTAAAAAGATAAAACTATAAAAATTAGTACTTCTCGTTTTAATAACTCAAAATTATAGTTTAAATACAACCTTTCTTGCATTTTTTGTAGTAAAAGTATTAATTAAACTTGTATAATCTAATTCTTTCACAATATTCTTCTCAATAGATAACATGGTTAGTCCATTCAATCTTTCATGTGACATGGTTGATCGAATATAAGTTTTGAAAAATTTCTTTTTTCAGAAGGAACAGTAACAGATATAGTTAAAAGAATTCTATAAGCAATCTATGTATTTGGGAAACAGTTTTCCATTTTTTTCAAATAGTTGAGCACTTCAAGTGGCTATTTTGTTTCTTTTGGTAAAAAACCCTTTAACACTTTCAATTTTTAAAACAAATTTCTTCCATCAATATCGAAAATTTCCTCATGTTCCAAGAAAGTTTCAAGTTTGTCACAATAATTTTTCAAACATTCATCGCTCATAAAATCTAACTTCTTCAAATAAAAAAAAAAGCCAAAAGTTGCTTCATATATTTTAAATTGTTCAAACCGGCTCTTAAACGAAGATAGAGCTTGATCAATTATAAACAAAAAGTAATTAACTCTGAAAGATTCTTCAGCTGACTGCATCACCTCATCACTAATAATCTTATCAAATTGCTTCTTTCTACGAATAATACGCTTTTTAAGAAATGCGGGTTCAATTTTCATTTCACTTGCAATTTCTTTAGCTTCAATCATCGCATTTGTAAAACCTGTCTCTCTATACCCTTCAAAAGACGTAATCAACTTTTCTAATTGCTCTATAGCAACACCTATTTGCATGTCTTCGCTTTGAAGTAACTTGCTAACATTGTTAACAACGAATAATAAATTGTACCAAATAACCATAGCAACTAAAAACTCAAAATTTTCAAGTTCATGTGTTGCTAGAGACTCGGCTTCACTTTTTGTTTTCGGTTCTTTAGTGGTATCTTCCAATTGAAGTAAAGTCTCTCTTATTTGTGAAGTTTGATATCTTATCGCTTTAACACTCTCAACACGATTTTCCCAACGTGTTTGTGACAATGGCTTAAGCGTGAGACCTTCCACATTATCTGTTAGAACTGTCCATCGTTTATCAGAAGATGAAAACAACGCATACAGCCGTTGTACCACTCCAAAAAATGATACTGCTTTTGAACATGAGTTGGCCATATCACAAAGAACGAGGTTAAGATTATGACAACCACATGGTGTGTAGAAAGCTTTAGGATTTATTTCGAAAAGTCTTTTTTGCACACCTTTGTATTTTCCCTTTATATTAGAGCCATTGTCATATCCCTGTCCTCTTATGTCACCAATATGAAGTTGTAGACTAACCAATGCTTCTTGAAATTCACCAAAAAATCCCATCCCCGATGTATCTTCCACCTTTATAAACTCTAAAAAGAATTCTTTCACATTTACTTCACTTGATGAAACATCCACATATCGTATAATTAAGGACATTTGTTCTTGATGACTTATATCTGGTGTACAGTCAAGTATAATTGAAAAATACTTTGCTTTTTTTATTCTAGCAGTAATTGTAGCTTTTATTTCACCTGCTAACATTTGTATCAACTCATTCTAGATTCTGTACCCAAGATAATGATAATGGATTTCTCTATTTTCAATCCGTCGAAGGTGCTCTTGCATTATCGGATCAAATTCACCAATCATTTCAATTAAATCCAAAAAATTTCCATTATTCTCTTGATAAATATTTTCATTATCTCCACGAAATGCTAAATTTTTCTTAGCAAGTGTTTTGACAACAGCAAATATCCTTAGTAACACCCCTCTCCAATGTTATTTGTCTTTGTTGATTTGTTCTTGAACACTTTTGTCTATTATTTGCTTCTTCTGCAATCTCATCTCCAAGTCAATCCATTTGCTCATACAGGTAATGTGTTCATTACTACTTTTATGACTTTTAAGCATCTGACCAACATTTCTCCAATATTTCAATCCTTCATTAGCCAATAGAATCTTGTTGTCTTCTTCTTTAAATAACTTACAACAAAAGCAAAATATTTTGTCAATAATATCTGAATAAACAAGCCACTTCTGTCATGTTTCTCCCCATTCGATAAATGCCGAGTGTAATGTATAGAGGAGAAATGTCTTTGGCTATCATATTTGGAAAACTCGACGTCATCTCTTCTCACAGAACCTCTTTCAACTAACAAGTCTTTCCAATTTTGATTAATGTTTTTCCCAATTACTTGGATCATCAATATTTGAAGTTTGACTTTCTACATCGCGGTCTTCATCTTGATTGTTCTCACTTTTATTTTCATTCATGGGATGAATCGCTTTAATAGTTCTCAACAAATTTTGATTCACGGTCGTTGGGTTATTGGATTAGGATTTAGTTGATTTGATTTACGATTTTTGTTGGGTTATTGGACTGAGATTTGGGCTGAAGTTTTTTAAAAATCTAGTGTTAGAGCTGGACAGATTGGGCCCCTAAAATTGATTCATAATATATATATATATAAATGTTTAATTTTTTGGAGGCTCTAATTTTTTGCCCAAAATTGGGGAGACTAAAACCACGACTTTACTGGCTTTAGGCCAGGACCAGGCCTGATGATGATGAGGAGAGAGAGGATGAAAGTTTGTTATGGTTTTTTTTTAATTAATTAATTAAAAAAAGTAATTTAATTGCCGGGGTAAAATTGTAAAATTTTAATTTTTGTTCACAGCGTTGGAGCAATAACACTGACAGAAAAAGTTAGTATAGATAGGTATTTTTATTTTTGTCAAAAAATTCATACGTCAGTTTAATTTACTAATTTTTTTTAATGGTATAATAAAAGATATTGTTACCCTTCAGCAAGTGGCTTGAGAAGACCATGATGTGAAAATAGAACCAAGGCATGGCTTTGAACTGCATACTCCTTCACGAGAACATACAAACAACATTAGTGAGTGGCTCAGTGGCCTAGTTTGACAAACACAATAGCTACCAGTAAAATACACGCTTGATGCACCCACATGCTTCGATTGCCATAACAGAGGCAAATTTGCAAGTATGAATAGTGTTCAACATACAGTTTTCAATCCAACAATACATGTACAAAATCAAACATATAGAAATTTTTGGTTGCATATTAGCCATTTAAAACTGAAATAGTCATTTTCCACCAATTCGTTCTCGATCTCTTCGTAGTTGATATCTAATGTTATTCCGTACATCGCTCATCTCTTGATCGGAGTTGCAATCACAATATCACCGTAACTTAACCAAACCAGTTTGTTTAAACCACCTTATTAGACATTCCGCGACCGTTACGTATTTCTATAAGTACATACTTTCATTTGGGTGTGAAAATTGTGATCTCGAATTTTAGGTACCCATCTTAAACACTCTCACATCATGCATTGAATCTTTTCACCCGCATGAAATGAATGTGAAGCATAGATCAAAATCACATATAGCCATTATGTTCTGTTTGTGAAAACCTTTTTGCCCGTAAAATGGTACAACGTTTTTTACTAAAAATAGCTAGGACATGGGTCTTGTTTACAGCACTAATATGGGATATGACTTTATAATAGAATATGTATATTTGTAAATAGGCTTAACATATTTTTTTGTTGCTTTATTAGCATTTTTTAAAAAAAGAATTGATTTATTTTTCTTAATAATCTTCTAGTAAAGATGGAAGAAAAAGTAAAAAAAATTAAATAGAATCAAACACATGAAAAAAATAAAATAATAATAATAATAATATACCAAATGGAGCATTAGTCTTACGATAAATGGACAGTACATTCTTAACTACCTAATGTAGGGTGGAGGTTATTTTGATATCTTTTCGAGTATATTTTGTACCCACAAATGAAACCATGGCTTTCTGAACACGTCTAAGGTGTCGTGATGCTGTCTCACTCGGGCGTTGGAATTTTTACTGTTGTGGGCATTTGGGTT